>ML422198.1:21222-39457 GCA_005239525.1 Nicotiana knightiana | reverse complement strand
CCGGGCGGCTCAAAATCAACTAAAACAACTTCAAAATACATATAAAACGTATAAGGAACGATTTCGGATAATAAAGTTTCAATCTTTGAAAATTTATAAAAATCGACCCAAAAGTCGACCCTCGGGCCCGCACCTCGGAACCCGAAAATTTTTACAAATTCCGATTACCCATTCTGATACGAGTTTACCCATACTAAATTTATCCAATTCCGATACCATTTGGTCATTCAAATCATGAATTTTTATTTTTGAAGTTTTCTTTCAAAACCCACAATCCCCTCAACCCAAAACACAATTTAAATGATAAAAACAAGAACTAATTCATGAAATATATTTAATTCTAGTGGAAGAACACTTACCCATTCGATTTGTGTGAAAATCCCTCAAGGAATCGCCCAAAACCGAGTTCTAGAAGTCAAAATATGTTTAAAATGGTGAAACCCCCGATTTTGGAAACTTATAATCTGCCCAGGCTTTTAAAGAATCGCAATCGCGGGGATCGAGGCGCGATCGCGTAGAAGGAAAATGAAGCTGGCTTAAAATGCTCTAAGCGATCGCAGAACAACTTATGCGATCACGTATAGTGAGTAAGTTGGCTTCTGCGATCCCGGACCAACTATTGCGATCACAGTGAAGGAAATTACTGGGCGAGTCAGACACTCTATGCGATCGCGGATCATTCTGTGCGATCGCATAGAAGGAAACCAGATGACAGTTTTCAGCAGTTCAAAATAGGGAAAATGGACCCGGAACCTATCCGAAACATACCCGAGGCCCCGCGGGACCCCGTCCAAATGCACAAACAAGTCATATAACTTAATACAAACTCGCTCGAGGTTCCAAATCACATAAAAGAACACTAAAACGACGAATCAAACCAAAAATCAATGAAATTTCTCAAAACTTCTTTAAACATCAATTTTTTTGCATTTAAGGTTCGAATCACGTCAGACTATGTCCGTTTCTTACCAAATTTCACAGATAAAACATATAAGACATATCGAACCTGTACCGGGCTCCGGAACCATGATACAGGCCCGATATCACAGGTTTCACCTCAAATTTCATTTTCAAAAACCTTTATATTTTTCAGAAAACAATTTTCTTTAAAATTCATTTTTCGGACTTGGGATCTCGGAATTCGATTCCGGGCATACGCCCTAGTCCCATATTTTTCTATAGACCCTCCGGGACTGTCAAATCACGGGTCCGAGTCTGTTTACCAAAAATGTTGACTGAAGTCAACTCTATTCAAATTTCTAATACAAAATCATCATTTTTATTAGTTTTTGACATAAAGGCTTCCCGGCTACACGTCCGGGATGCACACGCATATCGAGGTGAGATAAAAGGAGGTTTTCACGATCTCGAAATACAGAATTAGCTAGAAATAAACGGGATGACCTTTTAGGTCATCACACTCTATTTGCAACTCTTTTTGTTAACCAATCTATCTCCTCATCCCCAGCTTCCTATCTGGTGTTTTATTCCTGTCCACTGCAACAATTGAGCCCATACGATTCTGGAGTATTCACATTCAAACAACAAATGCTCTCTTGTTTTCTCAATATTCTTTTGACACAATACACAATCTTTCGACACTGATATCCCCCACTGTGGCTAATCTTTTATGTAATGCTAACCAAAGAATGAACTGGTGTTTAGGCAGTTCTTTAGATGCTATGGTTAATCTTTTCCATGAACACTTCTGATATTGAGGTCTTGATGCAATGTATAACTTTTTGATGCTGAATCTTCCCTTCTTGCAGTAGCTATTCAAATTATCAGTGGGATTGTTTTGACTGAACCAATCCCTAGCATAAAAAATTTTCCTTATAAGACAACAATCTTGCTTTGGAGCACTCATATTCTCAGCACTTCTGTTCTTTACATAGACGCTATGAATCCATTGAATCCATAAAGTATCCTTCTTTGTAGTTATAGCGCATATTAACTTGCATAATGCAATCTTGTTCCAGCAATTAGATATCCAAAATATTAAGTCCACCTGCTGACATTGGCATACAAATGGTTTCCCAAGATATCAAGGCCCTCCTAGATGGTTCATTACTTTCAGTCCATAGAAAGGTTCTACATGCTATGACTATCATCTTGATGATCTTCTTAGGTAATAGAAACACATGTGCCCAGTATGTTTGCATTTCAAAAACCACACTTTTGAGTAGCTGGAGTCTCCCACTATAAGATAGGAATTTAGATGTCCAATAGTTGATTATTGCAATGATCTTTTCAATCAATGGCATCCATTGATGAACATACAACTTCTTATAGGACAATGACACTTCTAGGTACTTGAATGGTAGTTCTCCTAAAGTGAATTTCATTTCCTCTATTATCTGCTCTTTAAATTCTCTAGGTACCCCAGCAATATACAATGCACGCTTTTCCATGTTAGCCTTGAGCCCTGAAACCTCAGAGAAGTGAGTGAATCTTTCCAGTAGCAAAGTTATTGAAATCTTGTCTGCTCTATAACATAGGATCAAATCATCAGCAAAACAAATGTGTGTTGTGTGATTTTTGGAACATCTTGGGTGATAATTAAAATATTCTGTTTCAACTTCTTTAACGACCTATTTAGATATTCCATCACCAATACAAACAAGTAAAGAGACATGGGGTCTTCTTGTCTTAGTCCATTTTTTGCTTGGAACTTATCTATTAGTCCCCCATTCAATAACAAGGAATAGCTGACTGTTGTCACACACTCCATTATCAACTGTACAAACCTCACAGGCATTCCAAATTCAAGTAGTTATTAATTTTTTCCGGTAGTTATTAATTTTTTCACACACTCCAATAATATTCCAGTAGGTCTTGAAAAATTTCGCTGGAAATCCATCTATCCCTGGGGCCTTATCATTTGGCAATTCTTTATGAATAGTCATTTAGTTGTTTTCCTAATATTCAGGATTTTGAGTTTTCAATATTATCATTTAATTATTTTCCTAAAATATAGTACTTTGAAATCAACTAAAAGTTATAGTTATTAATTTTTTCCTTATTTGAACAAGAATAATTTTCTTTAAATAATATTTGAACCCCTTCCTTCTATGAAATTAGAACATCATTATTGATTTAAATTTGTTTTAAGAAGTCAATTATTATTTAAATTAAGGGTTCACCAAATAATAATGATTTTTTTGCCAAAACTCTTTATGATGTACATAGTTGAAGAGAATTTAACGTTAATGTAAATATAACAAAGGAACTTAAAAATGTAAATGTTAGTTATAGATACTTTGAAGTGCATTATGACATTTGTAATTCCCTCCATAGTTATTAGACCATCAAGAAATGTAAATAAACATTTATAAATTATGGAAAGTTACTACTAAATATTTAGCTTACGGTTTTCGTAGTTGAAGGCAATTTAGTTATAATTTTATTTCTTTTACAAATGTAGTTTTTATTTTTCAAAGCAATTTTCTTTTTCTTTTGTTTAATTTAGTTGTGGATGTTATTAGGTTGAAGCATGATGTATGGTGCCGAAAATTTCTGTCTCGTTTATAGTTTTAATTTTGTTAATCACTATAATTGTATTGCGTACGAAAACAATCTATTATCTTTTAAAAGTTATATGCCATTGAATAAAGACTGTAAATAGACTACTTATAAAAAAATTATTAAATAAACTCTTATATGATATTAGTATGTAAAATTGCAAAAAAACATGTGTTTGATATTAAAAAAAATATGTGAAATTTTACTGGGTTGTTGTTATTGTTGATATTATAAAAAACGTATACTTAAATACTAGAAAAATTGAAGAATGATGGTATATGTGTCGTTACGTTCAACTCATGCAAACTAATTATTGTATATTTTGGCGTTAAACCATTTTAATCTTCTCAATACTTATTTTTTGTCCAAGTTATTCTTTTAAATTTATATATTTGGTTATAACATGTAAATTTATAAATAAAAAAATTGTTTTATATTATCAAGAAGAATGTAAATTAAAATAAACAACATTTCGATATGGGACAAACTTGAAGAAAGATGGTATGTATTATTTAACTCATGTGAACTAATTATTATATACCGTGTAAATAAATTACACTTAGATATTAAGCAAACATGAAGAATGATGGTATGTGTTGTTCAACACATGTGAATTAATAACGGTATATTGTGCATTGATGCATAGGGTAATAAATTTTCTTAATCTTGTTTAATCCTTATTATGAGTTCAAGTTTATACTCATAATTCCTTTTAAATCTATATTCTATATACTTTTATTGTGCAACGACTCGATCGGTAGTTTTGAGTATTTACATTTTGTTCGGTAGTTTGGGGACACTAGTAGCTTCGTATGATGTATTAAGAGTTGTGTGCAAAATTTGATGTCATTCGGACGTCGTTTGATTGGTTTCGACGTCATTTCTTCAAGCATAAATAATATCATATTGAACAAATGAGCTCCGATTTCCTTTTTGATTGAGTCATTAGATCCGTATCGTAATTACGGACCTGTAACAAAAAGAATCACCGAATTTGGACATCGTATGAGGATTTTATGGTCATTTTACTAAGAATTAAGTTGCTAGATTTTTCAGATTAATTACGAAATTGCCACTGACGGCTATTTAAAATCTGCACTATTTGCAAATATTGAAACCAACATATCTCATTCATTATAAGGTCAAATTGAGTGATTCAAAAGTCTAACTTGACCAAAATTTCACAAAGAATCCATTGGAGGCATAAAACACGAGTTTCCGGATAGTTTGGCATGAGAAATGAGGCAGAATAGCTGACAAAAAAATATATAAAACAAGAGTTTATTTATTTGGTTATATTTTGAGTTGGGGAGCTTGAATTTGGGCGATTTTAGAGGTGATTTTCACCATATGGATTGGGGTAAGTGTTCTATACTCGATTTTGGTTATATTTCTTGAATCCATCTTCGTTTTTGGGATTTGATTGATGATTTCAAAGTGAAATTTGGGGGTTTTGCCTAAGTTTTCATAAAGTGAATTTTTAAGTTTTGAACATCGGTTCGGAGTCGGATTTGAGTGAAATTTATTCAGTTGGACTCGTAATTGAATGGGTTGTTTAATTTTATGAGTTTTGTCGGGTTCCGAGGTGCGGGCCCGAGTTGGGATTTTTGGCCGATTTTGGGCATTTGATTAAAGTTTCAACCTTTTTCGATTGTGATTAGTTCCTTTAGCACTGTTTGATGTATTTGAGATATTTTTGGTTAGTTTTGAGCCGTTCGGAGGCCGGAACGCACATGATGACATTTTTGGAACATCGCTCGGCTTGCTCAGTATTGGAATTGGTTCTTTCAAGGTAAGTAACTCTTCTAAACTTAGTGTTGAGGGTATGAAACTCCGAGTTACGTGTTATGTGATTGGTATTGAGGTGACGCACATACTAGGTGACGGAGTGTGGGTGTGCACCCTGTGAATTGGGACTTTGTTGTTCCCATGGCCCTACCTAGTGGCCCCATTTTGTGATATTGTATTTTCATCGTGTGATAAAATAATTGAGTTGTCAATCATGCTAAATATCATGTTTAGGCTTTATGCTGATATTGTTTGTACCCATAGTGGTTATTTCTTGTTGTCATCTCACTGATTTCGATTGCAATATCGTACTCAGTCATATTCATGCATTCATATCATATCTCAGTCTTAGTTTGTTATTTATACATCATATCATTATGGATCGGGCTGCACGCCGCAGCGATATTGGGTCAGGCTGAACGCTGCAGCAATATAGCGCTTGGGCTGAAGGAGTCCCTCCGGAGTCTGTACACCCCCAGCGAGCGCAGTCAACTATATATATGGATCGGGTTGCACGCTGCAACAATTATTATACAGCGCTGAATGATTTAGTGTGCTTAGTATAGAGCTTAGTAAGAGAGGATGCAAGGTAACGGGATTGAGTACTCTTAGAGTGTGAGTACATGTTGCATCTCGGAAGTACATGGCATTCACATGCAAACATGACATACAGGCATAGAGATGCATTATTCCTCATGCTATATAGTATCACGTCATTCCTGACTTATTATAAACATTGATATGTGGGTATGGAGAGGCACTTTATACTTTTTATTTGAAAAGAAAATGACATTTATTGTGGAAAGGATATTTGGAAAATTACAATTTTCAAACTTACTCGTACTTTTGGCATTTTCGGTAAGAGATCTGGGATTTTCTTTCACTGAGATATTTGAAAAGCATGACCATTTTCTGGAACTATGAATGAGATGAGTATTTTACTTTTGAGATATCTCTTTTATACTCGCATTTATGTTGTTATGAACTGTTGTGGAAATATTGGCTTTGGACCCGATCCTGTGTTAGCTCGTCACTGCTTTCAACCTAAGGTTAGGTCTGTTACTTACTGGGGTTGGTTGTACTGATACTACACTTCTGCACATTGTGTGTAGATGTCGGTTGCTGTTGTTGTTGTGCTCGATAGTTGTAGGACTCGAAGATGTACCGGCGTCCCTGTTGTAGCTGCCTCCTTTGTTCTGGGTAGCCTTAGTTTATAAAACTCGGTTTATGTACTTTTCAAACAGACTGTGTAATTTTTCCATTGTTGCTTTGTAAACTCCATGCGTAGAAGCTCATGATTTGTACTACCAGTCCTTGGGGAATGTATATGATTTAGATAATTCTTTTTGTTTAATTGTCTTATTAATATTAGTGGAATTGGATAGTTATTAGTTGGCTTACCTAGCCGGTTGGGTTAGGTGCCATCACGACTAGTGGATTTTGGGTCGTGACATATTGGTATCAGAGCTCTAGGTTCATAGGTTCTACAAGTCATGAGCAAGTGTCTAGTAGAGTCTTGCGGATCGGTATGATGACGTCCATACCTATTTTCGAGAGGCTACAGGGCATTTAGGATATACTTCCCATCTTTCTTTCCTTATCGTGCGGCATGATTCAACTTGAAGTGTAATCCTTTGAATTTCTTTCACACATTCGTATGCGCACATGAGCGCACGTTATCAGCTGTGCATCGACGGCTTGTGATTCCATGGTTGAGGTGCGAGATGTGATTTTGGCATGTTGACGATGGGCCAGTCTGGAGGACTTGAGTCCGGGTTTTGTCTATGGCTTGAGTACTGAGATTTCGACTTTGTGAGCACGTGCATTTGAGACTTATATGTCCGTTTGTGTCTTTATTGGTGGGATTTGTGACCGGATGACTGCATGGTGAGTATGATTTGATTGCGAGATGTGTTCAGATTGTTTGAATATGACAAGAAGAGTTTGCTGGAGATGTAACAAGGACTATTGGGTGTTTGACTTCTGTCTTGAGCTGACGTATGGCCTCGAGCTATGGGTGTGTTGAAGAATCTCTCATGTAGTTTAGTTGAGGAGTGAAGTAGATTTCATGTTGTGAGATAAGTTCAGACTCAGGAAGATTAAGTGATTGCGTAATGTTTATGACTGTGGAAGAGGATAGAGAGAGGTCAGCTTGAAGCAAAGCAGGTGGGTTATCTCCTGCGGGGTGTCCTAAGGTTATGTGGTCCTTATGTAGTATTGTAGCGAGTTCTCATTTACCGGTGAAGTATATGTGTTGCAATTTGAGTTTGGATCGCTTGCGAGAGTGGGCTTGGCTGTTACAAGGGACAATGTGAGATTTGCAGATGATTTGAAATACTAGATAGTTTGTGTTGCATGTGCTTACGAAGGATTTAGTTGAATCTCATTATGGTATTATGAGAGTAGTAGAGCATGGGCATTGTGAGTTTTTGTATGCTTTGATCTATGGCTTTGACCCAAGTGGGGGAGTCTGCCATTGATAAGTTGATTTCACGATTATGTGATGTATGATTTCACGATTATGTGATGTATTGTTTTCAGTTTGAGGGATACTGGTGAATCAGTTACGCCTTACATAGGTTGATATCGAGGAAGTGATGAGCTTATGTTTTTACTTTTTAGACTGAGAGATGGAGCATTGAGGCTTCGATGTGTGGAGGTGGGGGATGGGAATAATGGTTTGTTCTCTGTTAAATCTTATTACAGAAAGCTTCTGAATAAGGAGTAGTTGGATTTTCTGTATAGTTGGATTCGGATCCCTAAGGCACCGAGAAAGGTTTGCTTCTTTACTTGGTTAGCAGCAAGAGAAGCAATTTTGACGACTGAGAACCTGAGGAAGAGGAATATTACGTATGTCTGTTGGTGCTTCATGTGTAAGAGTTGGGGGAAGACGTTGATCACCTCCTCATTCATTGTTCGAATGCATCGAGGTTATAGTGGGAGATACTGAATTGGTTTGGTATATCTCGGGTGATGCCAGCAACGGTTGTGGTAGAAAAGGAGAAGCAGGGCGTGGAAACTTGCACCAGTAGCTCTTTTGTGGGTAGTTTGGAGGGAAAGAAATAGGAGAGCTTTTGAGGGTGTAGAGATACCTTTTGTTCACTTGAGGAGTAGTCTTTTATCCCTTATTTCTTTTTGGTGCACCCATAAGGTTCCTGCATGTATAGATGATTGGATGTCATTCGTAGAAAACCTTCTCTTTTTGTAAGTTTTCTACTTTTTGGTATACCTCTGGTATATGGGCAACTTTTATTTGCCAAACATTAATTAAATTTATCACTTTATATTAAAAAAAAAAGGAGTGTTGGGGCTTCGAAAATGAAAAAGTTGAGGCCATGTGCTGTTCGTATTTCTGTAAATGGATCTTAGGAATCACTTGATGTTCGAGACATGTAATAATTTGGGATAAAGCAGAGAGACAATGCTTAGGTGATGAGGGTACCTGAAGGGCAACTGTGAATATCCAATATTTATAGTTTAAATGCTTTAACCTGTAGCAGTGAGAAGAACCGTGGAGAATTTTGGAGTGTGTGGGTACTGTTTTTAGTCTCCAGCATTTTGTAGTTAACCCGCTTTTAAAAGAAAAAAAACAGCAGAAATTTGGGAGAAGATGATGAGGAAGAATAGTAGCAGAGGAATCAAGATTCATTCTTGCAATAGCTGATAAATTCCTTACTTTTTCAACATTTTGATTGACTATGCGTCCAACATCATTCAATAATTAATAAATTCTAGAACAGAAAAATCAACGTCCAAACTCAGAATATGTATACGACTTCTTGATTGACCGTGTACCTCAACATCATTCAATGGAGTCTATGAATGCTAACATCCATCTGAATCCATAGTCCAGCCATGTAGTGTTTGAGAAAGCAACTACAAAGATAAATTGGACACTCAAAAAGTAAAGATCATAAGTTAAAACCCAAAGATATCCCACTAACCAAGAAATAGAAGCATATATCACTCTTTTAACTATAGCACGTAATGATTGGAACCATGGCGCTGGCAAAAGCTTGGTATTTAAATGGAGAAGGTAAAGGGGCGGGCACATTATCCGCCAAGTTTCAGACTGCGTTCCACTGGTACTCGGGGATTCTCTGTTATCAAAGAACAAAAGCTAAAGAAACTACAGACAGAGCTGCATATTGCACGCCATCAAAACGATGGGAGGACTAATTATATTTTGCTGACAAATTTTTGACTTGTTTATGGGAATATTTTTATTTATGAACAGCTTCACTGGATGCAAATGTTATATTTTCTACTACAGCAGTTGGGACTATATGTTTATCTATCCATAGCAGTATAACAAATAACTTTTGATTTCTTCCAGATTCAATTTGTGCTGCTCATTAGCCGGCAGGGAAAAGTGAGGCTAACCAAGTGGTATTCACCATATACACAAAAAGAGAGAACCAAGGTATTATTTCGGCCTTCTCGAGATAGGATGTGATGAATATCTTTGGGTGTTTATCTGATTTCCTTAAGGAAGCTGATTGTATGTGTTCCTCAATCTGGTGATTTTTGTAATTGTGATCTTAAATAAGATGTTTCTTTTAAATATGACTTAGGGATGACAATGTGTTGGAGATGCCCACCTCACGTTCCTAGTTCACTGTCTCCCCTTATTTCCTTGGCCTCTTCCTCTTGGTCACTTGTTAGGATTTATTTTTATCATTTTTAATATTTGCATTCTTGATAAGTAAATGCCTTGTTCCTGCTTCCTCGAGAAAATTATTACAGAAGCTGGTTTTACTTTTTATCCCTAAACAAGCTTCATCCACTCACTGGCAGATTAACTTTTACCTTATTAAAAAAAGCCACTCACTGGCAGATATGAGTCAGAATTCAACTAGTCGATCCTAGTGACCTTAAAGGATTTTCTTGCAAAATAGGGAGAATTAAATTATGTGGAAAGAGTAAACTATGAGAAACAAAAAGAATGCTTAAAACCTTTTCAACAAAGGATAAATCAAGCGATTAAGAGAGGGTACAAAGAACCCGAATTGAAATGTTCTGAAGGTAGGGGTAAAAATTACGAAGATTTCATACCCTAAAAGTAATAAAGAAATTATAGAAGGTATGATGTAAAGCTTACTGGCATGCTTTTAATCATTATTGTTTTTCAGTACTATCTGTTTTATGTTTCTTTGCTGACAAGGTGAATAGGTTGCTCTTGCAATTATTTCAGGTCATTAATTTGTAGTAGAGGGATGTGAATAAATTATTTTATTTTTGATAAGGTAGAGAAGTGAATAATTATTTCACTTTTTTATTTACACGAGTTTTCATTCCTGCAAACACTCTTCTATTTCTTTCCTGTCCATTCCATGTATAGTACTGAGTATGCAAAAGTTAGTTTCCATTTTTTATTAATACAATGTTACATGTCGATGCAACTTGCTTAAAGGTAATCCGTGAACTAAGTGGTATGATTCTCACTCGAGGACCGAAACTTTGCAATTTTGTTGAGTGAAGAGGATATAAAGTTGTGTATAAAAGGTAAGGCAATCTAATTTTATTCCCAAGTTACGTCTTATGATTTGCACTTTAATTAGGTTCTCCCTGTTAGAAAGAGTAAATTAAGTTCCAACTTCCATATGGGCTGTCAATTTAACAGATATGCAAGCCTGTATTTCTGTATGTGCATAGACCAAGACGACAATGAGTTGGAGATCTGGACCCATACTTCGGAAGTGTAAGGCTCTCAAACTTTAAAGCAACTTTTTTTTGATTGAGTAAAGCAACTAAGATAGTATTACTTCTTGTTCTTTTTTATATTTATGTTGCTGGCTTTCTTTCCCTTCAGGTCTGTGAGCTGGACTTAATCTTCAATTTTCACAAGGTATGCTCATAGAATTTGTTTACGGATCTCTACAATGTGTGCCTTCTCGGTCTCCCTCCTTTGCCTAAAGTTTACTGGTTTTTCTTGTGGACATTACGACAATTAAGATGACATTTGTGATCACTCCTTTGGGCTTATATAGATATATTACTAGCGATATAAAGCTTTCATGATATGGGTTATTATATTAAACAAAAAAGAGAATGGTTAAATTTGTTAGATAACCAGAGGCAGAGCTTAATCCACCTTAATTAGAAAAAGTCTAACATTCCAACCGAGGATTCTGTATTATCTACATGACACCGAAAATGAAATAAAAGAAAACAATTCTTCTTTACATTCTGAAAGGAATTGTATCCATCTTCAAAAACTCTCGAGTTCCTCTCTTTCCATACTGTCCACCATATGCAAGCAGGTATCAGTCTCCACCCTGTCTTCTGTATTTGAGAGCAAAAGATAGGCATACTTGACAGTGTAGATCCCGTCTTTGTAATTGTTCTGGAGTAGGGTGTCTTCATACTCTTTGAGGCCTTGGAAAACACCCAAAGTGTTAAAGAAATCAGCAACTCTCCCAATTCCCCAACCATTCAACCCTCATTGTATTAGAAATGAAGATCTAAGTTTCGGTATATTAGAAATGAAGATCTATGATACTTGAAAGTCATATATCTGATGAAGAATCATATTTTGTAGAAAAGAGCAGAGCCTCTGTTTAAGTTTAGTTACTAAACCTTCCAGGGTTTGAACACAGCGGAACTTTTGGGGGGGAATTTGGCAATAGTAACTTTAATCGGTGGATTCTGAATCAAGTAAATAAGATATATTCTCCAAGAATTGTGAATTTAACATGGCACAAAGTGAAGAAAAAAACGTTATATAACAATGAAAAGAAATGATTTTTGTGTAATAGACGAAGATACAAAAGTTTGATAGAAATAAAATTGTAATATCAAAGAAATTCATTGGGTTCTTTATGAAATCAATTGTGATTATTACATACCTTTTCTGGAAAAAAAAAGAAATCTATTGTGATGTGATTATCTAAGACTCGATACTCTATCTTTTTCGAATAACTGAATCTAAGAAAGAGCTATGTATCCGAAGGTTATCAATGTAAATCTTTCTCCTTTGTCTATTCTTTGGTATTAATAGCTTTTCAAATGATGATAGTTGTGTAATTGCTGCACCACAGCTTCTGATTTGGTCTTGGTACAATCAGGGGCTGTTGCACTGTGAGATGTAGTTCCCGCTGAACATTGATCTAGTTAAACTTGCTTAATGCTTTCGATCTATTTGCGGAAGTAGATTCTTATTGCTTGCTAAATTGATAAAGAACCTTTTCGTTGTCTTCTCTTCTGTCATGTATTTATACACTAATAAAGGTTTCTACTTGCTAGCGAAGAATTATGTGATGATTGAACTTGAGAATAAGGTGTAAATGATAGCAACTCCTTGGCTCTCTATCATTCTGTCTATAATGCATTTCGTATTAAACAACTTTAGATGGTATAGCTTAAATATTTCTAAACCACGTGAATGATTTGGCAGGCATACTATATATTGGATGAACTTGTGATTGCTGGTGAACTTCAAGAATCAAGCAAGAAAACTGTTGCTCGTCTAATTGCTTCACAGGTATTCTTCATTGCACGCATAATGATGCATTCACAGGTAATGATACTTTATTCTTTATTAATCTTCAAACTGAATCCTGGCAACGACTTGCAGGATTCTTTGGTTGAGGCTGCCAAAGAAGAGGCAAGTTCTATTAGTAACATTGAGAATGAGTTGCAGTGATATTTTTATATGATTCTCATTCATTGCTGTAATCAGATCTTGTTAAGACATTGTTTCTCTTTTCAATCCATGTTGCGTTATGCTTCCTATTGAAATTTCTACTCTAGTTATTAAAAAGGGGGAATTTCTTTTGTTGTGGTGATTTTTCCTCTCAACAAAGGTTGCTGTATTCGTTCTCGTCCAGTTAGCTTGTTAATAACCTTGACCCTTTTCAAGTTTTTCATGTTCTGGAAAGTTTTCTCGAAAGATGTTAACTGAACTAGCAAATATGTAAACCTGTCGATCTTTCGTTTTCCTTTAGTTGTTTTTTTTTAATACAGTCGATTTGTTCTTCGGTTTGTTTCATTGCTTAAGGTAGTCCAGCTTTTCTTGTTCAAGGATCTTGTTTGGTTAAAATGAAAGTTATGGTTTACCAGAGGCTGGGCCTCTACAAGTTTCTGGAAATCAAATGTTTTATGCAGCTTATTGTAGAGAAAGTTAGTCCGGAAGAATTAACCCAAATAGCTGCAACCCAACATGTGTATGACCATGCATAATATGAGGTATATTTTATGTATATCGGCTAGAAAAAATAAATAATGAATCAGTTATTTGTGTAAAGATTCCTCTTCGACCACTTGTTTCCTCCTACTTTGGTTAGATTTTTAAATATTACTAGCATTAAAATTTGACTCAAGCTCCACTGTTACCTTTCTGGAAAAAACTAAGGACTCAAGCTTTAAAGTATAGATTATGACCAAAGCTCGCCCAATGTAAGTTGTAAAATTATAGCTACGTCGAAGCCCAAGCTTGTGACAAATGCGTGCTTTTATTTCTTAATAAATTTTATAGCAAAGGTATACACTTTTTTTTATTATCAATCAAAATTATTTTAAAATATTATTTTTTATAGCTATCTTTTATGTTTTATTGCAAAATAAGTATTTATTGTATATACTACCATTAAGGCATGAAATACGCTATTTATGTTTTTTCTCTCCCTTAGACAACTATACATACCTATTTTTAAGGTGATTGTCGTTATTGTATTCATGAATACATAGCGTGAATACATGCGCATACAACTGGACTGCCCTGATTTTAAGCGCTTTTTATTGTTGTAAGTATTTATGAATACATGGCACGAATACATGTGAATACATGCGCGTACAATTGGATTGCCCTGATTTTAGGTACTTTTTAATACATGCATGTACAGCTGGACTGCCCCGATATTAGACCCATTTTACTGCTGTATTCATGAATACATGGCGCGAATACATGTGACTACATGCACGTACAACTGGACTACCCTGATTTTTAGGCGCTTTTTGTTGCTGTATTCATGAATACAGCAGCGCAAATACAGCGAATATACTATCATAACAACTGAATAGTACCTATAGGAGGTAATTATGTATATGGTAGCTATAAGAAGTTAATAGCCACTAAACAATAGTGATTTCTCTAAATTTTACTTGACCTAAATAAAACATATGGAGTGCAAAATCAGGGTTTTTGCCCCGTTGTGAACACAACTGGAAAAAAACTCAGAATTGGATTCCCCCACCATAGAAAAGAAGAAAACTGAAAAAGAAGGAAAACCCCGTAAAATTAAAGGCGGAGCAGTATTTCAAGTTTATGAGTTTAGGAGTCTAATCATTTCAAGTTACTGGGTTCTAAATTAATAATTTATATATATTTAATTAACTTTTTAAGATAAGTAGATGATTTGAATCAAAGTTATTGGGCTCGGCCGAACGGGCAGTCGACACTCTGGCTCCACCCCTGCATAAACCTAAAGTAAAAAAGGAATATTGCCAGTAAAATGATAAGCTCAGTAGTAACTGCACGATATAATCTTTCCACCATTACAATCATTTCCTGAACTTGTATGTGGATTCCATAGAGTAATTCATGTGCAAGATTAAAGGGAAAAAAGCTTTTCTTGTGTAAGTCCGTACTATGCGGGTCGGAACAGCGAAAATACCCGATCAACTTCAAGTGGATACAATAAACTTTAAAAAATATTAGTTTTGTTTTCCTAATTTGTCCATAATAAAGTTATATAATTGGATTGGATCATTCTTATTTTAAGGGGAAAAAAATACAAAAATAACAAATTAGTCGAAACTAATTGCATTTGCTACACAAAAAATATATAGAATATGTATATTATATGCGCACGCACACATACACATATAATGAGGGATATATTTAAATATTTTCTTAAAATACAGGGATCTATTCGGACCTTTTCCGTTTTATATATCATTGTATCAAATTACTATTTTTAAGTAAGCTATATTTACCTCGCTTTATCACTAGTTATGGTAAATTACTAAATTAAAGTAATTTCATGTAAACATGATTGGATATGACTTTGAGAGTAATTTTCCCCTCTGACAGAATGACGGCTAAAACCACCTCCCATACAGCTACAGGAGTCACTTTCCATCTGTGGCTAACCTTCGGTAAAAGCTTATTTGCTTCAAGCGTATTATACCAATTACCAAATCAATAAATGTAATGTATATTTACACATTAATTTCCCTCACTTAACCATGGTTAATAAATATACTATCTTACTGTAGCGCTCGTGAAAAAGTGTAGAAATAGCGTGCGATAGCCACTTTTTAATATGATATTTACTTTTTATTCAGTATTTTTAATGCTGAGCAAAAATAGTCACTACGCTATTAAAATTAATATGAGAAGACATTTTTACCATTTCTTCATGAGTGTTGTGTAAATATTAAGGACATGATATCAGTAGCGGAGGTACATTATAGATTATGGGTGCTTGAGCACCCATTACTTTTGGAGCCAAACTTTATAGTTATATAGTAAAAACTAGTAAATTATACAAATATATTAATTAAGCACCCAGTCTCAGTAGTAAGTTTTAAATTAAAAATAATTGAGCACCCATAATTTAAATATTCTGGATTCGCCACTGCACAGTGTCCTTAATATTTACACAACACAGATGAAGTTAAGGATGCCGTGTCCTTAACATTTACACTGCTCATATGAAGTTAAGGACATGATGTCCTTAAGTTTAACAACGAAGGTGCAAATACAGGACACTTTGTCCTTAATATTTACACAACATTCGTGAAGTTAAGGACACTATGTCCTTAATAACCAACACTCATAAAGTTAAGGGCACTATGTCCTTAACATTTACATTGCACACATGAAGTTAAGGACACCATGTTCTTAACATTTACACTGTACATATGAAGTTAAGGACAATAGGTCCTAAAGTTTAACAACAGAAGGTGCAAATACAAGTTAAGGACATTATATCCTTAACATTTATACTGCACACATGAAGTTAAGGACGCCATGTCCTTAACATTTACACTGTACATATGAAGTTAAGGATATGATGTCCTAAAATTTAATAACGGAAAGTGCAAATGCAGGACACTTTGTCCTTAATATTTACACAACATTCATGAAGTTAAGGACACCATGTCCTTTATATTTACACAACATTCATGAAGTTAAGAACACTATGTCCTTAATATTTACACATCACACATGTCTATGTGATGACCCAAAAGGTCATCCCGTATATTTTAGCTAATTCTATGTTCCGAGGTCGTGAAAACCTCCTTCTATCTCACCTTGATTTGCGTGCGCAGCCCGGGCGTGTAGCCAAAAAGCCTTTATGTGAAAAACTGATATAAATGATAATTTTTGTGTTAGAAATTTGAATAAAGTTGACTTCGGTCAATGTTTTTGGTAAACGGGAAAATATGGGACTTGGGTGTATGCCTGGAATCGAATTCCGAGGTCCCAAGTCCGAGAAATAAATTTTTAAAAAAAATTATTTTCTGAAAAATATAAAGGTTTTTGAAAATGAAATTTGAGGTGAAACCTGTGATATCTGGCTCGTATCATGCTTCCGGAGCCCGGTACAGGTTCGATATACCTTATATGTGCTATCTGTGAAATTTGGTAAGAAACAGACTTAATTTGACGTGATTCGGACCTTTAAATGCAAAAATTGATGTTTAAAGAAGTTTTGAGAAATTCCATTGATTTTGAGGTTTAATTCGATGCTTATGATGTTATTTTGGTGATTTGATTACTCGAATAAGTCCGTAGGATGTTTTTAAGGTTGTGTGTATATTTGGTTTTGATCCCCGAGGGCTCGGGTGTGTTTCAGATAGGGTTCGGGTCCATTTTCTCTCATTTTCCTCTACTGTTTCTGCTATCTGGTGTCCCCTTCTATGCGATCGCATAGACAAATCCGTGATCGCATAGTGTAAAATGGACCAGCTCAGTTTCCTTAATCGCGATCGCACTGTTTACTTCGCGGTCGCATAGCTTGTAGACTACACTCTACGCGATCGCATACACACGTTCGCGATCGCACAGTGTTATTTGGCAGTGGCCATTTCTTCTTCTATGCGATCGCAATAGTTGGTCCGCGATCGCAGAAGCTAACTTACTCCTTATACGCGATCACATAAGTTATTCCGCGATCGCGTAGAGCATTTTAGGTCGGCTTCATTTTCCTTCTACGCGATCGCGCCTCGATCGCGATTCACACAACACCTGGGCAAAATATAAGTTTGCAAAATAGAGGGTTTCACCATTTTAAACATATTTTGACTTCTAGAACTCAGTTTTGGGCGATTCTTTGAGGGGTTTTCACACAAATTGAATGGGTAAGTGTTCTTCCACTAGAATTTAATATATTTCATGAATTAGTTCTTGTTTTTATCATTTAATTTGTGTTTTGGATTGAGGGGATTGTGGGTTTTGAAAGAAAACTTCTAAGATGTAAATTTATGATTTGAAAGACCAAATATTATCGGAATTGGATAAATTTAGTATGGGTGAACTCGTATCGGAATGGGTAATCGGAATTTGTAAAATTTGTCGGGTTCCGAGGGGCAGGCCCGAGGGTCAACTTTTGGGTCGATTTTTATAATTTTGTAAAGATTGAAACTTTATTATTCAGAATAATTCCTTATACGTTTTATATGTATTTTAAAATTGTTTTAGTTAATTTTGATCCGTTCGGAGGCGTTCCCGCCCGAGAAGTCTAATTTTGAGTACCGAGTTGTCGTCTTTGAGGTAAGTATCTTGCCTAACCTTGTGTGGGGGAACTACCCCTTAGGATTGAGTCTTCCTTGTTGATTGTAGTCCGAGTATGCGAGGTGACGAGTGTATACTCATACTTATTTGCAATTAGATTGCCCTTTTAGTATTCGTAGATTCTTATATTACCTGTGTATGATTTGTAATTGTTACACTTGAATCCTTGGTTGTTAATTTCAT
>ML422198.1:0-20817 GCA_005239525.1 Nicotiana knightiana | reverse complement strand
TTTATGGGTCATATTGTTGGTTTTTCCTTGCCAAACTGTTGTTCTTGATATTGTTTGGGTGAGGAAGAGTGTAAAGCACGAAGGGTGATGCCATGTATTGTGAGGATGAGAGTAATAAAGCACGAAGGGTGATGTCGTGCCATGTTATGATATTGAAGCACGAAGGATAATGTCGTGCCATGTTATGATATTAAAGCATGAAGGATAATGTCGTGCCATGTTATGATATTGAAGCACGAAGGATAATGCCGTGCCATGTTATGATATTAAAGCACGAAGGATAATGTCGTGCCGTGTTATAATATTAAAGCACGAAGGATAATGCCTTGCCGTTTTATGAGAGTAAAAGCACGAAGGGTTATGCCGTGCACTTATTTTGGTGATAATGAGAGTAAAGCACGAAGGGTGATGCCGTTCACTTGTTTTGGTGAGAATGCGAGTAAAAGCACGAAGGGTGATGCTGTACATTTGTCTTTGCATTTTATTTCGTTGTTTTAAATTTGGATATTCCTACTGATCTCTTACTGCATTTATTGGCAAGATTTGATATTTCTCCTGTACGGCATGGTAATTTCTGAGTTACGGACTGAGTTCCGGTGGATAAATCTTGAGGAGATTTTGATCAAGGGATTTTATTGAAAAAGCAATGGTTTGAAATGATTATACTTGAATGACTAAAATGAGATTTGGAAGTCATTTTTTGGGAAAACATCTTTGAGAAGTTTCGTATTTTGAAAGAACCTATGTTTTACGTAATTCTCTCTATTAAATATACTTATATCTACTTTTGGAGAAAATATGTTTTCAAAGGAAACTCTTCTATACTAAAATGATTTTTATTTGCAGAAGTTTTTCATATGAACTGTTGTTTAAAGATTTCCACCAGTATATGGATTTTAGTGGCTAAGGACCGATGTGATAGATAGATGTAACGTTCGGTCATTTCTACATTTATGTGATTTATCTTGTAGACCAATGGTGTCTTGACTAGTCCTCGTCACTACTCCACCGTGGTTAGTCTTGATACTTACTGGGCATCACTGTGGTGTGCTCATACTACACTTCTGCACATTTTTGTGTGCAGATCCAGGTATATATTGTAGTAGCTGTGTGGATGGTTGCCGAGGAGACTCAAGGTAACCTGCTGCTGCGTTCGCAGGCGTTGGAATCACCTTCTTTGTATTTATTATTCATACACTGTTGTATCTATTTCCAAACAGTTGTACTTAGAAGTTATAGAATATTCGTAGAGCTTATGACTTGTACTACTGGTTTTGGGAAAGTTTGTACATTCTCTTGAGATTCTATATCAAGACTGTTAGTTTTCCTTTATTTATTGTTGTTATTCAGTAACTACTAAGCTTACCTAGTCCCTAAGACTAGGTGCCATCACGACACCCACCAAAGAGAATTTGGGTCGTGACAGTCTAACACAGAGGTATTTTCGTCCGGTCGGGTAAAAGATTATTAAGTATTGGCTAAAAAATAAATATATTTTAAACAGTGACTAAAAATAAAGGCATCTGTAAATAGTGACTAACCATGCACTTTTTTTTAAGCTTCCCAGTGGACCTGGGGGTGTTGTATTAGCCAAAAAAAGAATTGCATATACAACACTAGGGTACAGATAACCCTTCAAAAATAGAGGAATCAGCGATTAACAAATAGTTCGATGCCTCAAATAAAATAAACCTTGCTAACTAACATAAAAGTTTGCCTTATCATATTTACTTCTTATGCAAGGATACTGTATTTTGTCCAGCAAAAAAATGCCTTTTGCAAAGCCTGGAAGCTGCTGCCCAGAAGCATAGAAAGCAGTCTGCTGCTGCTCTGCAGCCCTTTTTGCCAAATTGTCTGCCAATTGATTCGCCTCACGGTAGAAATGTTTGAGTTTGATTTCAATTCTACTGATAATGTCTTGAATCTTGTTCAGAATATTACTAAGATAGAAGCTCGTGTCTCCCTCTTTTTGAAGAGTCTCTATAATTTATTGGGAGTCCGATTCAAGAATCACTCGGCTATACCCATTTTGAATATACCAATCAAGACCATAAAGAGCTGCCTGGGACTCTACTATATTGTGATTTTGAGCAGTCACTAGAGTAGAGAAAGCCATGATAATATTTCCATCCTCATCTCTAACCACACCTCCATGGTCTGCCTTTCCTTCCCTTTGTATGAAGCTCCCATCAATATTGAGTTTCACCCAATTGCTCTCTGGTTTGGACCGGCACACAACAATAGTTTTATACCTAAATCGTAGCCAAGTGAGAGTATCACAGAAAGAAATCCAAGGGAGCTTTAGGCCACAGTTTGGATGTTCTTTGTTGACTGCCATAACTATGCTCCAAGTTATTTGTTGCTCAAGCCTGTACCTGTTAAATAATTTTTGATCTCCATACCTGCAGGCACAAAATTCTTTCCAAAGAAACCAACAAATAACAATTGGAGAGATATTTAGAACTAGCTTATGCACTTCATTGGATGCCTTAGTTGTCCACCATTGGTTCATGATATATCTAATAGAGTACGGGTGGAAGTGTATGCCAAGAGGATTTCCAAAGAGATTCCAGATGTAACTAGCACTTTGGCTTTCCACAGAGACATGATTAATATCATTAGAGTTCAGATTTGTACAACAGTTACATCTGAAAACTATTTGTCTACCAAATTTAGCAATAACCTCATCAAAAGGCAGTTTATTTTGCCAAAGCCTCCACATCAAAAAGGACATCTTAAAAGGAATAGTAGAGTTTCACATTTTTTCAAAGAAATGAACCTTTGGATTAGAATTTCTTACCAGATTCCACGCACTATTGTTTGTGAACTTGCCATTCTCCGAAAGAGTCCAAAATTTTTTATCATCTTTGTTTTGATTGCCAATAGGGATGTTTTGGATTTGATGAACCAGATGATCTGGTAGGATCTCCTTTAATTTGTTGACATTCCATTGACCTTCATTGATAAAATTCTTCACCAGCAACTTAGAGTTCTTTAGATTTTCAAGGAGATGATTAGCCAAAGGGCCTAAAAAAGACCAATTATCCCACCATAAATTACAAGTGCCTGAATTACCTGCCAAACAATATGCTTTTCTGCTATTTCTCTCATTTTAAGAACATGACTCCAAGCGTGGGAGTTTCCAGGAGAAATATTTTTGGAGACACAATGAGATCTAACACAATATTTATTACTAATGAAAGTAGCCCAAATTGATGATGTGGACCTTATCCTCCACCATCTTTTCATTGCTAGCATATTACTAATGTCTTCCATTTTCCTAATTCCAATACCTTCCTCTTCCAAAGGGCGTGCAAGATGATTCCAAGAGCTCCAATGATATTTATTACGATCCTCAGAGGAACCCCACATGAAGTTAGAAAAATATTTCTCAATTAATTTAAAAACTCCTTTGGGAGGAGACATAGCTGACAGAGTATAGACATGGATAGATTGAATGACACTCTTAATAAGAATAACCTTTCCCCCATGAGACAATATTTTTCCTTGCCAGCCATTAATCCTTTTAATAATTTTGCTAATCATGTTATCAAAATATTCAGCTATCTTCCTACCCACATACAGAGGACAACCAAGATAAGTAAAAGGAAAATTCTTGTCCATAAACCCTGAGCAATTTCTAATCTTGTTTATCCTAGTTGCAGAAGTATTGAGAGCAGTTAAAAAGTAACTTTTATCCCTATTAACCATTTGTCCTGAGCTATTTTCATAGTTGTCTATAATTTTCATATCCAATTTGATAGTTTTAGAACTATCACTACAGAAGATAACAATATCATCAGCATAAGCAAGGTGGTTGATTTTAGGGACATTATAAGACATGGAGAAAGGGATGAAATCAGGATTCCTGTATAAAGAGTTAAGAGATCTGGATAGGATTTCAGCAGTAATTATGAACAGAGTTGGGGAAATAGGATTTAAGGTTTTAAGGTTCTAAATATTCAACATTTAATGGTATGTGAAAGCTAAACGTGTTTACTACTATATAATTGTTTTATTTTCCGGCGACATCACTTTACTTTCATTGTTTTATGAGATCTGCTACTTTTCATCCTAAAAGTACTTGTATCCGCAGGGAGAGATAGATATTTGGACTAAGGGAATGTGAATGTATTCAAATTAAAAAGAGAAATTGCTAGTTCGTTTATCACTTGAAGGGAAAGATCCATAATTCTTCAACATTAAAAAATTTCTTTTTCCAGCACCGATAAAATGAATCAAAAAGTATACTGAGAACATCATGCTACGGGCCATCTCTATCCAGTTAGGCCCAATAAGGCAACGTCTACGCGGAGAAATTTTAAAATAGCCAGATTTACAAGCGGTAAAAAATAATCACAGTTTCAAAAGTAATCAAAATTTAGTCACTTTTCATGTAAAGATAAATTTGAACGAAAACACTATTCAAAATCCGGAAAATATGTCAATATATTATACAGGAGTTCCAATATAAGTATACTGGAACTCCAACATATTGTGCTGGAGTTCCATCATAAGTATACTGGAACTTCATCATAATATAATGGTGTTCCAGCATAAGTATACTAGAACTCCAACATAATATACTGGAGTTTCAGCCACTACTAAAAAACGGTCAATTTCCGATTGAAAAAAGTAGTCGGAAATTTCCTACGGAATTGGTCGGAAAATACATAAAATTTTATTTTTTAATTTGTAATAATAGTTACGACTAATATTCCGTCTAAATCTGTCGTAAATTTTGGCGGAAAATTCCGCGTCACTGTTAGCGACCAATTCGGTCGTAAATAAATTTTTTTTTTTAAAAAAAAAAAAAAAAGAGCGACGGATTCGGTCGAAAATATTTAGTAAAACAAGGTAGACTGGTTTGACCAAATTACCGATTGAATCAGTCGGAAAAGTTTTTTAAAAACCCTAGCAGCTACTATCTTTCTTTTCCTTTTCCTCTTTTCTTCCTTCTCTCTTCTCGCTCTTAGTCAAACTCCCCCCACCTAAACCCGCCGCTGCCACGAACCACCGCCACTCGCCGGCGCCGCTGAAGCTCCGTCAAGACCCTCCACTACCAGGTAAGTTTCCCTCGTCTGAATCCATAATTTTTTTTAGTGTTTTCCATGAATTTTTGTAGTGTTTTCTAGTATCTGTATCAATGTCGATAAAAAACCCTTCGATTGCCCGCCTTTACTGAATGGCCACTCATGCGACTGAATATTTGAATTGAAATTATGCATAGGTGGAATGTTGTTTTCTGCTTATCACTAGGATTCTTCATCAGATCAATTTGTTGTGGCACTAATAGAAGTTAGTGTGATTTTATAGTTAGAAAATTTTGTTTGAGACTTTCCTGCACTAATACTATAAGTTAGATGACATTCTGTGATATTGCCCTTTGTCCTTGCAATAATACTATTGTAAATGACAAGTTCACATGAACTGGATTTTGCAATAATTGACCACATCTGTATGAATCATCTTTCGTAGTAATTTTTTTAGTGATATTACAGTAGTGTGACAAGTTGGAACCAGTAGTTAAGGCATTATTTAAGAAATAATGACAAGTTGTAATTTAGCAGATTAAGGCATTATTTAAGAAAGAATGGAAAGAGATGGTCACAATTTAATCTCAAGTTGTAACTAAGAGCTCATGAATTATTGCAGATCCAGAAAAAGATGGAATATGATATTCTTTTATGTCAGCGAGAGGTACTCTTTGGTACAAACATATATTTTAAAAGAATATCAATTTACATATAATTTAAGTTAATAATAACGCACCCGCAATCAGCTGTAATAGATTTCTCGTTAGTTAAGTATGAACCAGTCCAATCTTGATTATCCCATTTGTCCTCTCTGTTACAAGCATTCTAGGTAGCTATT
Source organism: Nicotiana knightiana (assembly GCA_005239525.1). Classification (NCBI taxonomy): domain Eukaryota; kingdom Viridiplantae; phylum Streptophyta; class Magnoliopsida; order Solanales; family Solanaceae; genus Nicotiana; species Nicotiana knightiana. The sequence goes on along the minus strand of ML422198.1, from coordinate 14,943 downwards.
ACAACACCCAAGCCTCTAACGTCTGTTCTAAATTCCCAAAGGTGTCAAACACTAATCCCTTAATGTTCTTAACCCTCAAAAAGATTTTTGTTGTTTGGGAACTATTAAAATAGAACCAATGAGGTATCCTCCCACCCCTCAAGGAACCAAGGAAAAGAACCATTTGGTCTACACAAACTTGGAGTGACTAGGTGGGTGTTTATCTGGATTTTCTTTTGCGTTCTTGTTTTGTCTTTAAGGATTTTAGTGTGACCTATAAGTAGTTGTTTTTGTGTTGATTTATGTTGTTGTTTCTTATAGATCTTTTGTAATTCCAGAAATATCAAAACTTCAGTCCAAGACCTTATATGAACTCTTGAATTTGCATTTCCTAGCTCATGAAAATACTTTCTGAAAAGCAGTACTCCATTTGGTTGGGCGATAAAATCCAGCAGTTCCTTTTTATAAAGCCAATATATATATATATATATATATATGTATGTATGTTTGTTGTTAATGATAGATAATCGAGATTCTTCCTATTTTTCATACTTTAGGGAAAGCCAAAAATAGACAGCAAATTTGTTGGATTCAAGAATTCTTGATAACCAATAGTACTGTACTGAAAACATTAGTTAAAACCAAAAATAGAGCTAAATGGGTTGTTATTATAGAGATATGGGTTTTAAACTATATTATTATGGAAGTGTTTTAGATTCTTAAAGTACAAAATAATTAGTTTTTTTTGGAATATTTTTTTTTCTTGTTTAGAGTAAGAAAAGTTAGCGACTCAACTTTTTTTTTTTTAGCAAAATATATAAATGTTCATTCTTTAAATATCTCATTTATAGATTTCTATTTGTGTAGATGGAATTTATGCATCACATATGGATGTATAATAGAAATCATCCTAATCGTGCGGGGTTGAGGGATAAATTTATTGAAGGGGCTGCTAAATTTATTGCTAAGGCTCAAACACTTGATGATTTTCTTATTGGAGGAAAAATTATGTGTCTTTGTGTGAAATGTAAGTGTGTTAAGTTATTGAAATCAGACGAAGTTAAAGTCCATCTCTACAAGAAAGGGTTTGTAGAAAATTATTATATATGAACTGTACACGGAGAGAATCATGCTAGTTTAGATGGTGTTAACTTTCATAATTCTTTTGGTGGTGAGGGTAGCCCCATTGCGGATCATAATGTTGAAATAAAATTTAATTTTTAATTATTAATTTCCGACTGATTTAGTCGAAAAAGTTAAAAACAAAAATATATATTCACAAATTTTCGACGTCTTTCGTCGGAAATTAAATTAAATATTATTTTTAATTATTAGTTTCCGACAGATTCGGTCGGAAATATTTTTTAAAAAAATTAAATTAAATTTTCCGTCGGAAATTAAAAAAAATTGTTTTTTAATTATTAATTTTATTTGTTTGACCTTTTGAAATTTTCGACCGAATCAGTCGGTGATTTCCGACAGATTCGGTTCGGAAATAGTTTTCCGACCAACTTTTTTTCGACTGACCAATCTCGGTCGGAAAACAGTCGGAAATACATGATTTCCGACCGTTTTGACCGTCGGAATTCTGCCGTTTTCTAGTAGTGAGCAAAGTATACCGGTCCAGTATAATATGCTGAAAGTATAGTAGTGAGCAAAGTATACCGGTAGTATAATATGCTGAAAGTTCATACACAGGTGCTCGAATCTCCAGTATATTATGCTAGAACTTTTCGCATGTTGGAGTTCCCGCATAATATGCTGGAAGTTCATAAATATGTGCACCGAACTCCAGCATATTATGCTGGATAGGTCTCTGTTGCGGCAAAATAGTGGCTATTTTTCAATCGACAACACTGACTATTTTTGAAGGACAAGTCCGAAAACTGGCTAACCCGTGCTATTTTTACAACGCCTACGTATAGCACTTCATAACCCGACTTACCTATAAACCATTTAAAACTCTGCCAAAACCTATTTATTGTAGTTTATATATTGATGGATCGTTTTATAAATGTAGAATTCGAGAAGCTATGAATAAAATCTGATTTTCTACTCACTGTTTTAAAAGGCTTTTCTGGGATTCGTCTCGGGGCACGCCCCGGAACGGGGCATTATTAAAACGCCTTGAGACTCATGTGTGGGGCTTAGTTCTCTGAGGTTTACGCCCCAAACGTCCGATGGTGCGCCCTAAACACACCTGATGCTCAACGCTCGGGACTCGCCCAACAGTTCCTATGTAAATCATGTGTTGAATTCATTAATTTGCACGGTTAACTATTAAAATTCTTTAACAAATGAATGATTAAAGTTTTTTTTATATATAAAAATACGAAAATTGTGAATAAATCAAATAACGAAACATATTGTTGCATATTTACTAATTGAGAATATCGTGAAGGTGAATATCATTTGAATAGTTCCTCTAAAATTAGATAACCAAAATTTATATCTTTACTTGATAGATTTTCATGTCTTAGTTCTATGTCTCTCAAAACTATCATACATTTTTTATTTTACTATTTAAAAATAATTTTATATTTATTCATGGAGTAATATTTTAAATTACAATATTGAAAAATTTATTGTGTATTTACTTTTAAAGAGGTAATATATGCAATTTGATAATATTTTTTTAAGAAATTATAATTTTAATTGTTTGAAAGTTAAGAGGTTGAGTTAATTTAAATTTCATAGTAACTTTAATAGTATTGTATTATTTATACTTGCAAATATGCTAAATATTTTATTTTACCTGAGTTTCTTTTTAATTCTTTTTAGTTTTTTCGAACTTTTAATGCATCTTTTATATTTCATTGTGTTAATGCTATGTTATTAATTCATAAATTTAAAAAATTAAAGAACTGTGGGGCTCTCGAGGCCTTCGTCTCGCTTCTTATTAAGTAAAATACCCTACCTCATGCCCTCGCCTTTTAAAACACTGTAATTGTTAGGAGAAAGAGAGGATAGGAAAGGAGAAGCAAGAGCCTGTAACTTTTCAACTTTATGATATTGGATATACTGTGGAGGTTTTGACAAGTTACATTTTTAATTGTTGATGTGAATGAGAAAACATTTCTCTTTTCCCCAAAATAAAGAAAGTAAAACATCGTTTCCAATATGTTCATTGAGATGCAGGAAAATTTACAAGCTTAGACAGGAAAACAAGCATGTGCTCATGGACGCCCAGAGATTCAATGAAACTGATAAATTTAAATTTAGGAGTGGCCACGACAACTCAAAAGAAAAAAACTATTAGCATATACGTACAACACTAGTGGAATAAATGACTTAAATGTCAAACTACCTATTCAAAGCGGGACGCCTTTAATTTGAAGAAGTTCAGATTACCACATCAGAATGCCTGAATTCTCCGGCACCAGTAGAATAAAAGTAGCGACAAATTATGTGGAAGGGCGACATGACTAGCATAAAGAGAGTGGCAGATGAGACAGTCAGTCTTTGATAGCCACGACCCTCCAGTGCCAGTTCATCAAAACAAGGAATCAGCCACCGGTTACCATCAGCTACCAACTACCTGGAAATTATTGCTACCAGAAAATAGAGTATAAGCCTTGGGGTTATAATAAGTTATCTCCGCCGCTAATTAATTGAAGGTTGTTAAATGAGGTTAACAGCCTTCCATTAATTCAGGCCTATATTGTGAGAAGGCTTTCAGGCCTTATATGAGAGAGGTTTTTATTCCTATATTGTGAGGAGACTTTCAGGCCTTATGTTGTTATAGCGCTTGGGCTGCTGGAGCCCCTCCGGAGTCAGTACACACTCCCAGTGAGTGCAGGTACCTATTGGGTGATGATTATTGCCCGCGGGGCTGATACTGAGGGATGATTGATACTGAGTGATGATTGATACTGAGTGATTGAGAGAATGCCTGAGGGGCAACTGTTACAAGAAATGATTTGGCCCGAGGGGCAGATTTATGATGATTTTACTAAGTTTTCGAACTATGATTTACTTCGCTTTCAAACTGGTTTTTATTGAGAATTTTACTGAGATATACTCATATTACACTTGTTTTCAAAGGATTTCTGGAAAACTGATTTCGAACTACTACATGGTGACTTGGTATTTTACTGGTTTGGTGAAATTGTGTATTTGTACCGTGTGTTTTATAATTCTCAGACTGTGATTTATTTTCATTACTACTGAGTTGGCGTACTCATCATTACTCCCTGTGCCTCTGTGCACAGATCCAGGCACCAGTTCGCAGTAGTAGCTGTCCCAGTTCATTGCAGCAGTTCGCGGGATTTCGAGGTAGCTGTCCAGCGTCTACAACTTCTCCATTTCCTTTCCTTATTTAGTTTTAGCGTTTGATTCAGAGGCATATATTATAGTTTTAGCAGAGTTAGATTATTTATTCTTAGATGCTCATGACTATTGACTCCAGTCTTGGGAGGTTTTGTTTAGAGTTGTTAGACTATTATTGGGACGCTAAGACTTAATTACATTATTCTATGCTGTGGTTGCTGCTTATTATTAGATTGTGAAATTTTATAATTGAACAAATGCGTAGTAATGAGATGGTTGGCTAGCCTAGTTCCACGATAGGCGCCATCACGACTTGGCAGGATTTGAGGTCGTGACAGACCCCTGATTACATATACTCTGGTAGTACACAATCCCTCGTTACAAAATTTTATCTCATTTAGCTAGTTTATACTACTGTTTTCGTCTGACTTTCAATGAATTAGATAGTTTATAGCTTTCTCTAATAACTCACAAAATTTTCCTAGTTCAAACTGGGTAGAAAATTTTTGTTCGTCTTTGATGGCTTTGCAGGCCCTGCCGTAAAACACAGTTTGTGACGATCGAAACTTGCACTTTCAGTTATCATCCGAAGGACAATCACATGATAGTTGGAGTAACTTTGACAATGTGTCAGCAACCCAGCTTCTCAAGATTCATCTTCTCAAATTCTGATCTAGAAAGAAAGCAATCGAGATTGAGTCATAATCTTTTCTTCAAGGAGAATCAAGATCCAATCTAAGGTCAACACAAGTGAGCAAGTCAAGAATCAAGATTTGATTCCGGAAGACGCATAGATAGGAATTTTGTAACTCTTAGTTTGCAGACATATGTAGTTCTCTCATCCTTTTCTTTGATGTAAGCAACGAGTAACAATAACAGTAGCAAGCAATAGTAGCAACAACAACAGCAACAACAGTCTTAACTCCAGTGTCCGGTAGTCCCAGCTACCAAAATTTTCCCAGAACTACACCGACCTGATTCCTCTAAACAAGGATATGTAGGCAACCTCAGAAGCAAGGTTCGGTAACCATTTTTCAAAAAAATTGCTTCCATTGGAGTTATATGTGAGCAAAAATTAGCGATGACATTCACTTTTCTTTGCACGAAAACACTTCATGTTCTCGAGCAAAGAGGGGCAGTTGTGAATACCTAATTTTTGCACTATTTTTAACATCTCCTAAATTTATTATTGCAATTTTTTCTTATCACAAAAATACCAAAAAAACAAAAAAATTGCCTTTTTGTGTGTTTGCTCTTTTAATTGACTAATTATTTGATAAGTTAATCAAATTAATTTCTCATATGATTAATTCAATTGTTAGCTAATGAGTTTGATTAGGTTTAATTTTATTAGTTAGTATTTAGGTTAATTAGATTAGTTTAATGAGATAGGATTAAAGGAAAATGGTTAAAGTTGAAATGGTTGGGGGGCTAAGAATGCAATTTTAATGCCAATTAAGTGGCTGCTAGGAGAGGGTTAAAACGACGTAGTTTTAAACAAAATTACGTCGTTTCATTAAGTGAAACCAAGATCCAATCTCAGCCCTTCAATTCTCAAGATCCAACATTCCTGGTTTAAGTTCCTCCAAGGTATATAATCCTTTGTAAATCAAATTTTTGGCCATTTTTTCCCACATAATACAAACCCTAGACCCCTCTCTCTTCACTCTCTCCTCTCTCTCACCCTCTCTTAAGCCGCCGCTGCCCCCTCCACTATCACCACCGTGCGCCGCCGCCGGTGGTGCTCCAAACACCATCAAACCTACACCATCTCCTTCCTCTACTCACCCCCTTTCTAGACCTACAACCCAAATTCCCCAAATCTCCACCAAAAATCGACAAACCCAAACCTTAGTCGCGCCGTTGCCTCTGCCTCACCGCGCGCCGTCGCCCAAAACCCCTCAAAATTTCACTAGTTCCTCGTCTCTTCATCCTTTACTCATATCCGAACCCCAAATCCTCAAACTCTATCTCAATCTCCATGAATCTTCAAAAAACTGAAACCTTAGCCGCCTATTTCTCCTCAAATTCGTCAAGTTTGAGACCTCACCACTACTTAATACCTACATGAGTGTGTGTTTCTTCCCTAATCTACCGTTCTTTCTTGGTTTGAAGTTGAAACCCCGGTGGTTAAATTCCGGCGGATTACAGATGAGCCTTTCTTGTTGCGGAGTTCGTTATTGGACTTCAGTTTGATTGGAGTTGATAATGACGAGCCAACAACAAGAAGAGCGTCCGGCGTCAAAACTTCATCCATCACTGCCCGAATCGCCACCACTGCCGCACCACCACTGTCTCGGGCACTCACGTTTCCGGTGCACCCTAATCCCTTATGTCCCTTTTTCTTTTTCTTTTCTTTCTGTTTCATTGTAGTTTGCTTAGGACTAAATTTCTGATTTTTCTTATTTGTTCGTTCATGTGTTTTATTTATCTTTAGTTAAGTCGTTAGTTAGTTTATAGTCAGTAATGTTAGTTGTCGCTTAATATTTTCGAATCATGTACTTAGTCGATTGTTTAAGTTTCTATTAATCGTTGTCCAATAGTTTATCAATGTTCATTTGAGTTGTACTTCAGGTAGTGTTTCCTGATTCCAATTGTCTACTGTTTAGTTCTCATAAATCGATTGTCTTTAGTTTAGTTTGTTTGAATATTTAGGTCGATTACTTATAAGTCTTGTTTCTGTTTTGCTAGTTCTTAGTTGGTTTAAGTTTGAGTATATAAGATGAATTTCAGTCATGTGTAGATAAAAGCTGAATACTTGAGTTTAAAGTACATGGTTGTTGGATATTTTACTGTTTAAACATGCTGGAAACACAACGGCTCTGCTTTGTGTCAGAACTTGGTGAAAAATGGACTGTTTTGGCACACAAAAGTTAGTCCTTTTGGACAGATTTTTGGTCAAAATCTGTCCAAAATGACTTATTTTTCCTACTTAAAGAGGTCATTTTTCAAAATTAAAGACACACTCTTACACTAACATATTTTGGACATGTCTACTCACTCAAAAAGAACACAAGTTTGAAGAAAAATTTCAGTTGAAGCTTCCTTTAACAAGCTGAAATTGTGAGCTCTAGGAGTGAGTCTTAGAATGCATAATTTTTTCAGAAAAAACAGTAGTATTAGAGTTTGTTTATGAGTTTCCTTCTCTTGAAAGTCACTGATTTTACTAAGATTTCTGAGCTGCTTTAACATTGCTGATTTCATTGCTGCTCCTATTGCTGCTTTCTGCTGCTGTTTTTGCTCGTTTTCACCTCTATATTTTGGTGTTCCTCCATTTCAGGTAACTCCCTCAATTGATATTGTAATTCTTGATCCGAATGAGAGTGTAAATGAGATGATTCAAGCTTCTATATTCTGTTTCATGCCATGAATATGTGTGCTCCTTTTGAATATTTGATACATGTATTGAATATATGTGATGTAATAGTTCTAGTTTCATTATTCCCTTGTCAAGTTATTATATCTATAAGTTGTATGAGGTATTTACAATGTTTGTACCGAAGACTAGCATTTTGATTTTTGATTGTAGAGTTTGCACAAAGTTATTAACTTAGAGTAGTTTTATATGCTAAAAAAGAAGAAGAAGAAAAGGTTAGCGAGGCATCAAATAATTGATCCATCATGGTGCTTTAAGAGAGGAACAATTTGAGCAAAAATATGTTTTTTGTTTTTCAAGCATGTCACTGACTTCCTTCCTTTCTTTATTTTTTATTTTTTTTGTCATGTAGTCAATATGTCATTTGGGGTGTTGATATGTTACCCGGGTAGTAATTCAAAACATAGTTTAGTAAAAGAATTAATTGAAGTATTAAAATTTAAAAAGGGTTCTTGGCCGTGGTTTCTTTTTTTTTAGAATTCATGTAATAATTTTTTTTTTTGAATTACCAGTTCTTATTGACTTTACATGGCTTTAAAGTTAAATATCAACAATTTACTTGTTTTAGGCATGCACATTAGAATATGATTCTTATTTTTCCGTTCTTTTAAAATGTTTGGCCCAACTCATATATATATATATATATAATGTACGTACATATATATGTATTTGTTTAGTCAACTAAACTCGATAAAAATTAGATTTTTCTTTTATAAGATAATTTAATCTCTTTTATAATTAATTTAAATGCTAGGCAATTAGTAGGCGCGCTTTAACTCACGGAATCGCTTGCGTAGCGTGATGTTTTAAAATTCAATAAATTTTAATTCAATAATTTCATATCATTTCTACTAGCTTTAATTAATTTCTAATTATTCCTTTTTTGTTAAAAATCGCGGATTCGCTTGCGTAGTGCGATAGTTAATTTTTAATTAATTTCTTAAATGTAGTAATTTTTTCAAAAGTAATAATATACTAATAATCTTCGTCATAATTTCGGATTCGCTTGCGTATCGGTATTATGATTAAATTAATAAATTTTGTCTCGATCACGCATTCGCTTGCGTAGCGTGATTATGACAACGTAATTTATCCAAAATCATTTTCCTTGATAAATCTAATAATCAAGAAGTAAAAGTGGACAAGTAAAACACAGAAACTAACAAAGAGTTTATTCAGAATTAATTTAAGCCAAGTTTAAGTCAATAATGCGACCGTGCTAGAACCACGAAACTCGGGGAATGCCTTATACCTTCTCCCCGATCAATAGAATTTCTTACCCGATCTTTGTTTTCGCGGACCAATAAAAAGAGAGTCAAATCTTCCTTTGATTAGGGATTCAAATAAAAGGTGACTTGGAACACCCAAAAATCAATTCCAAGTGACGACTCTGAGCAATAAAATAATCCCTATTTCAAAATTGTCACTTTAATTGAAAAAACTCTTCAACCCACAACAATCCAATAACACATATCTTCTAGGGGTTAGAAAAGGGGTGTGACACTCACTCCATATTTACGAGCTGGTAACTGAACTTGTGCACCACTGACCAGTGGCGGACCCCGGCTTTTTATCAAGCGGGTTCAACATACGAAGAAGAATGTACTAAGAACTCAACAAAATAAATTTTTATTAATATTAAAAATTAAAATATATTATTAAAACTATTTTCTTCGAGGAATTTATGGTTTCGGGATTGGTAAAGACTTTTTCGTAGGTATGCTGTTCTATTCTCATCAAGCTCACTTGGATGATAGTTCATAATGTATATTTTTTTCTTTTGGATCAGTCCTTAAAAAATTTAGAGCTACTCTTTGCCTTTGTTTTTTTAGAGGAATGAGATTGTTATTTTAATTGGTCCAAAATTTCTTCCAGGAGAGGAAAAATTTGAGAGTATGAACTTGAGTGCGGCAACTCAGAAGTTATTGGAGAGTAAAATCTCTTCATCAAATTTTAAAATTTGATTATAAAATTAAAAATTCAAATTAGAACAATAATTTAATAAATATATTTAAACTTAAAGCATCACAAACAAGAATTAAACTAAACTCAAATTTAACTAACATCATGATACTTTCCTTATAACTAAATTAGAATTTAGATTAATCGGTAAAGAGAAATTTAAGTCCCTAAGTATAATATGCAAACACAAATTAATGGGAATTTGAGAAAAAGTAAATGGAATAGAATTTTAATGACTCAACATAAAGTAATTAACTAGGAAGACAGTCAATCTCTTTACTGAAAGTCATAAATTGTTAAAAAAAAGTAATAATTCTTGATTAGTAATAAAAAATTGATGACAAACTAATTAAGGCAAAGAAGTAAAACGGTGTAATTATCTTTCTCTAATTGTGTATATATAAAAGAGCTTTCCTAATCTAAATAGAGAAAAAAAAGGATTTGTGTCCTTGTACGCTTATTGTTGCTGTTTGGTTTCGAACTCAAGACCCTTAAGAATTTGAACCCACTTCACCATTGAGCTGATCAATTTATTTCATTCATGCGGGTTTAAAATATGTTTTTAACGGCATATTTTAACGAAAGAGAAGATATAACATATATATATATATATATATATTGTAATTTTTTAACGAAAGGGGTTCATATGAACCCGTTGACTCCAGGTGGGTCCGCCCCTGCCACTGACCTACAGCCCCAGATTTTTCATTTATCACCTTCCTCTATAGGGCTTGGTCTTCCTGAGGGGAATCTCCGCAACCACTTCATTAAAAGGCTCTTGTTATATCTGTTGCCTTAGGTTTCTAATTCCCAAGTAGCCCCCTTCCTTGTTGCTGCATGTGAGAGATTCCCACTTGACCAGGTGGTAGATTTTCTTCTCCTTGTTCCCTTGCCAAATGAAGAGCATCAATTCTCTTCTCTACTTTGACTGGCATAGGAAAGAGAGACATCTAGGACCGACCAGGAAAACCCTTCCTCCCAGGAACAAGTAATTACTTTTCCAATTGGACAGTTTCTTTTCGATCACACCTTTCCACAATTCAATTCCATTCCATATATGTGGAGACTTATTTTTAGCCCCTAGAGGTAACCCCAGATATGTAGTAGGTAGCCCAAAGAGTCGGCTAGACTTTAATTTGAATGTTTGGAACCTCATTCACAGTGAATAAATGGGATTTTCTCCAGGCTTACATGTAAACTTGACACAGCTTCAAACATAGGCAGAATCAACCTCGATCAAGTGTGTAATTTGCTCTACGTACTTTGGCATCGCACAAAACCAATGAATCATTAGCATAAAGTAGGTGAGTAATTTCCAGATTACTTCTATCATTTTTGAGCACCCTGAAACCTCTCAGCCAACCTTCAAGATTTGTTTTCTTGATCATGCTATGAGAAAAGGTGCAAGTGGGTCTCCTTGCCTTAATCCTCTTTCAGATGGAATTATGGAAAGAACCCCTCTGGAGCACCATTCACAAGAATGGAAAATCTGACATTACTAATGCACAAGTGTTTCCGCTTAATCCATTTGCTGCCAAAACCCATATCTTTCAAAATCTTGATATGTTTGGCCATAGATTTTGCCAAATTTTTGCAAATTTTTTTTGGTAAATACCTGTTTGTTTATAGATTTTATCCATATTTTGGCAAATTTTAAAATCCCAAAATCAGCTCAAGAGTTGTTTTAGGCCAAAAATATTACCGTTTGGTTTTTAAAAAAATTTAAAAAATTGCACTGTACTTTTGTATTTTATAAAAAAAAAGCACACTTTGTGTTATTATAACCCAACTAATCCATATCTACCCACTTTTTCCTTATTGAACTCGCACGACTTTGCCCTTCTTTGTAAAGGGAAGAAAACCTTCGCAAAGTTGTGCCAATTTGTGGCAATCTACCGCAAAGATAAATTTGAAGGTAATTTGCTAAAATATGGTAATGTTTGTATGAATTTTCTTCTGATTTCTTTCGCTTATTTTTTATGAATTTTTTTGAAGAGTTGTTGGGTATTTTTGATAGTTTTTAAAACTTATGGGTATAAGTCACATTTCATATTTTTTCAGAAAAAAAGTGAAATAGGTTTTAAAAAATTATGTCCAAACAAATTTTCATCTTCGAACCAAACTTCACCCAAATCATATTTTTTAAAACAAATTTGAGAATCTATAACCAAACGCTAGCTAAGTGATCAAAAGCTTAAGGCATCCAATGAAGTGCATAAACTAGTGCTAAATATCTCTCCAATTGTTATTTGTTGGTTTCTTTGGAAAGAATTTTGTGCCTGCAGGTATGGAGATCTAAAATTGTTTAACAGGTACATGCTCGAACAACAAATAACTTGGAGCATAGCAATGACAGTCAACAAAGAACATCCAAACTGTGGACTAAAGCCCCCTTACATCTCTTTTTGTGATACTCTCACTCGGCTTCAATTTGGATATAAAACTATTGTTGTGTGCTGGTCCAAACCAGAGTGCAATTAGGTGAAACTCAATACTGATGGGAGCTTCATACAAATGGAAGGAAAGGCATGCCTTGAAGGTGTGGTTAGGAATGCGGATGGCAACATTATCATGGCTTTCTCTACCCCGGCGACTGCTCAAAATCACAATATAGCAGAAGCATAGGCAGCTCTTTATGGTCTTGATTGGTGTATTCAAAATGGGTATAGCCGAGTGATTCTAGAATCGGACTCCCAATACATTATAGAGACCCTTCAAAAAGAGGGAGACACGAGCTTCCATCTTAGTAATATTCTGAACAAGATTCAAGCCATTATCAGTAGAATGGAAATCCAACTCAACCATTGCTACCCTGAGGCGAATCAATTGGCAGATAATTTGGCAAAGAAGGCTACACAGCAGCAGCAGACTGCTATATATGCTTCTGGGCAGCAGCTTCCGGGCCTTGCTAAAGGCATTTTTTTGCTGGACAAAATGGAGTATCCTTGCATAAGAAGTAAATATGATAAGCCAAACTTTTATGTTAGTTAGCAAGGTTTAATTTGTTTGAGGCAGCGAACTATTTGTTAATCGCTGATTCCTCTTTTTGAAGGGTTATCTCTACCCTAGTGTTGTATATAAAACTCTTTTTGGCTAATAAAACACCCCATGTCCACTAGGAAGCTTATATAAAAAAAAATATCAAGTTTGCATATCACCCCTGGATCTTTCCCCCTAATTCTGGAGTCTACACATTCATTAGCTATTAGAGTTGCATCCATGATTTGTTTGCCTTTGATGAAAGCCATCTGTTGAGAATCCCCAAGTTTATAGATCACCTTCTTCAATCTTTCAGTCAGCACCTTAGAGAGATCTTGCAAACACTGCCAATCACACTAATAGGTCTAAATCCTTCAATTTTGCTGCACCAACCTTCTTAGGAATCAAAGCTATGTAGGTGGCATTAAAACTTTTCTCAAAATATTCTTGTGAATGAGAATTCCGAAAAGCATTCACCAGATCTTCTTTTATGACATCTCAACAGTGTAAAAAAAAATCCATGGTGAATCCGTCAGGTCCTGGAGCTTTCTCAGCTGCACATGCTTTAAGCCCATCCAAAATTTCTTGCTCATCAAAATCCCTCTCCATCCACTCCACTTTTGAGGTATTTAGTTGAGGGGAGTAGAAATCAAGAATCTCACTTCTTATTGCAGTTAAATCCTCAACCTAAACCCCATATCAATCGCATTGAACCTTCTATTAGCATTTGCCACTTTGTGGAAGAACTTTGTATTTCTGTCCCCCTATTTATATATGTTTTTTATAGCTATTCCATGTCTGATATTATATAACTACTCCCCATTCTAATTTATGTGACATAGTTTGATTTGAGAAGAAACTTAAGAAAGAAATACTTTTGAAACTTGTGGTCTTAAACATGTCAATATTTTTCTACAGCAAGTGGCCATTCTGATCTGCTCTATACCATTCCAATTTTTTGATCATGGGGTATTAAACATATCATAACATTAGTGTGGCTCTAAAGAATCTCATTAGGGATATTATGGGAAGGTTAAAGTTAAATAATTTCCAAAAATAAAAATGTATTATTCTCTTTGAAATTGGCTACTAAGAAAAGAGTATCACATAAAACGAAATACATGGAGCACTAGCTAGTCCCATAAATAGGTGAACCCTCATTTACTTCAATCACTAAATTCATCAACCATCCCTCCGCCAACTAGTAGGCTTGCTATGTAAGTATAAGTTCAGCAAGCCGATTTCATCTCAATACTTAATAATTGGTCTTCTAAGACAAGTAAAAGATAAATAGGAGTTGTCTATAACTAGAGATTCTCTAAATCTCTCACTTATTTCTATATGGCATAAAAATCTTCAACAAAATTAACTTGAAAAATCTCGCGACAAGTATGTGCCGAGTATAAGTATAATGAAAATAAGCCTGTACAACAACTAATATCTTCCATTGTGTTTGGTGTTAGCTAAATCTTGCATGGATTATGAGAAATTATAAGTTTATTTAGACAACTTTTCTCCATGCATGCCTACATTGTCTTGGTTTAACTTTTCGATCATCACAGTATTGTGCTAAAGGGCCGATGTATTTGGAGGTTTACGCCGACAACAATCTCAAGCGATATTCTCTATGTGCGCGCTCAGCAATAGCATAAAGAATGCTAATAGGGTCATAAATAAATGTCAATCTCCTTGGTCTAAAATGCACAAACCATGACTACGAGCTCCAAAAAGCCACATAATTTTCTAAAAGTAGAAGATTTTCAGAGCACAAAAGCTAACTACATAATAGCAGCAGCAAAAAAAAAAAAAAAACCATATCTATGCATGCACAGACAGAATAAGTACTGTTACTTGAACTTGGAATTAGTCGTATATATGGTTATATTTGTGTGTACCTTCACGCCGTGGAACTGGTCCGAACAAAGTTAAGGTGAGCGAGATAATTACTTTCAGCAAAATCATGTAATGTACGTGGTGCTCGTAGTCGTGCCCCATCATGACCCATGCAGTTTACCACATTAAACTCCTACCTTCATCAGCCTCCTACAAAAGATATATATACCAAAACTGTAAATATGCATTCACAGAAACAAGTTTCCATTTGGAAATTAAAACAAAATGATCTCGATCAGTTTCTTCTTTTTCTTCTTCTTCCAGGTTAGCTTTTCTCTATTCTCCTCTTTATTCACTTCTATGATTGAGGACAGAAAGAATATTATTCACTTCCAACTCGCTACAGAAAGAATATTATGAAAAATCATTTAAATGATAATTGAGAAACTGACCACCCCCATTTATCATTTAAATGATAAATGATAAAGATTATAGGGAATATGTTTAGTAAAACAGATGAAAAAATGAATACATACTTATTGGAT
>ML422197.1:0-27590 GCA_005239525.1 Nicotiana knightiana | reverse complement strand
TATTTTTTAGTATTTATATATATATAAATTACTTTTAGATTTTAAAGAAAATTATATAAATAATAAAAATACAATATTTACACTATAGTTTAGATTGTACTAAGAAAAATACTATTATATCTTACATTTAAATTAGAAGAAACCAAGTTTATATATATACATATATATATATATATATATATATATATATATATATATATATATATATATATATATATATTTCTTCTATTTAAACATAGGAACAAATCTTATATACTAAAATTGAGCTATATATATATATATATATATATTTTTTTTTTTTATAGTTTTTAATTTCCTTAAATAAAATCTATTAAGAGTATTAAGATAGACCTAAAAGAAATATTTACACCAAAATAGTATAAAATTTGGGTGTGGTCAAAAATTAGTTGTTCACAGTTGGTATCATAGCAGGTTCTTTCTAAAAGGTTAACACCAAGAAAGGATCTCAATGGCTACTCCACCTAACTTTGAGGAAGGACAATCAACCTACAGGCCTCCTAGATTCAATCGTCAGTACTGCGGCTGGTTGTAACGACCCGGTCAGCCGTTCTGATATTTTAGCCTCGTTTCCCCTATTCTGCATCATTTTTTGTGGTTCAGCTCTTGGGTGTTTTGTTGGGTTGGTTGGCTCGGGCTCGGAGTGGTTGTGGTGAGAGTTGAGACACTTAGTCTCTTAAATTGGCCTAATGGTTGAAAAAGTCAACTGAGAGTTGACTTATTGGTAAATGACCTCGGAATGCAGATTTTATGGCTCGGATAGCTTCGTTAGGTAATTTGGGACTTAGGAGTGTGTTCGGAATGTGGTTTTGATGTCCGGTGCAGAATTAGACTTGAATTGGCGAAAGTTAGTTTTTGGCGATTTCCGGTCGGCAATAGAATATAGGCTATAGGGGTCGGAATGGAATTCCAGAAGTTGAAACAGGTTCGTCGTGTCATTTTGGATGTGTATGCAAATTTTCAGGATAATCGGACGTGTTTTGGGTAGTTTCGGCATCGTAGATGATTTTCAGAAGTTTTAGGATTCTTAGGCTTGAATCATGAGTTGAATTGGTGTTTCGATGTCTTTTTGGGTGTTCCGAGGGTTCGACTAGGTCCGGGTGATCATTTATGACTTGTTGGTACTTTTGGTTGAGGCCCCTAAGGGCTCTAAGTATTTTTGGATAGTCATCGGAAGGTTGAAGTTGGGAATTTGCAGAAGAAAAGCTGCTGGTGGAATATTTCTGGTGTGGCCGCACCTGCGGAGGGGTGGCCGCAGGTGCGATGCCGGAGGTGCGGAGAGGCATGCTAGGTGTGGATTTTTGGCAGGTTGAAGGAGGTCGCAGGTGCGAGACTTGGGTCGCACCTGCGGAGTCGCAGGTGCGGAAAATGGTACTTTAAGTTGGATGCGCAGGTGCGCACCTGGGACCGCAGGTGCGGAAATCCCTGGGCAGATCATATAAAAAGGGTCCTTAGCGAATTTTGGTCTTTCTTTCACCATTTTCATGCGGGTTTGAAGCTTTGGAGAGGGTTTTGAAGGAGGAAATCAAGAGGACTTTGTTGAGGTAAGATATTTGAACCTAAAACTCGTTTCTATGTGATTTTTGGACTGAAATAGGGTGAAATTAAGGGGACAATCAGTGTGTAAATTGGGGGTTAGGGCTTGGATAATTGGAGACTTTTATTGAGTAATTGAAGGGGCAATTGTGGTCCTATTTTGACGTTCTTGGTATGTATAGAATCGTCGGAGGATAAGGATTCCGGTTTTGTGATTTTTATCAAATTCCAAGACGTGGGCCTGGGGTTCGAGTTTGGCCAATTTCGGGAATTGCGCCTAATTTTGATAATTTTTGAATGGGTTTCGTATCCCTAGCATATTTTGACGATATTAATCTGATTTTGATAGACTTGGAGACTTTGGGAGCCAATTCGAGGGGCAAGAGTATCGCGGATTATCTTTTCGGGCCGGTTTGATGTAAGTAATGACTATAAATCTTATGAAACCCCGGATTTTGTATTTTCTTACTATTTTTGGAGTGGCGCACATGCTGGATGACGAGTGTGTGGCGTGCGCTGATTGGGGATTTGGACTTTGTCCTTCCCGTGGCAACTATTGAGTTGCGTATTTACTTTTAAATCATATGTTAAATCGTGTTTTCTGACTATTGTTATATTTGGTCTGTAAGCCATGTTTGGGGCCTTGTGCCGACCTGTTTAGACGCCTTGGGGGCTTTTACTGCTATTCCTCATTGTGTTGACTTATGATTTACACTCAGTCATATTATGTTTAACTGATTTCAAAACTCATCCTTATTTACACTATTTTGAGACACAAGATGATGTTTTTGTTTTTTGGGCGTGTACCCCGTTTTACTGAAAGCCCGAGTGGCTTCTTGAGAGTTTCTGACTGAGTGAGGCTGATGGCCTGATTGTGAGGATATGATATGCCACGAGGTGGCTTGATATTAGCATTTGGGATGAAGGAGCCCCTCCGGAGTCTATACACAACCTCAGTGAGCACAGGTACCTACTGAGAGCGAGTGTAGAGTGCCGAGTGACGAGTGATTGGGAGGTATGAGTGACTGTGAGGTTGCCCGAGGGGCTGATTATAAGTGACTGTGAGGTATGCTCGAGGGGCTGATTCTAAGTGATGTTACGCCCGAGGAGCAGTTTCTTATTCATGTTTTGCCTGAGTGGCTACTTATGATTCATTTCATTTTTACACTAAACTTCTTGGATATTTTTCTGAAATTGTTGAAAATTACACTTTTCAAAGGAGCTTTACTGACATTGGCTTTTTAAGCGTGATGATTTAACGTATACACTGTTGGAAAGAAAGATTGTGCTTATTGTGAAATGATGATTTGACTTTATGTGTTCCTTACTGCTCAGACCTGATTTATTTTCATTGCTACTGAGTTGGCGTACTCACATTACTCCTTGCACCTTGTGTGCAGATCCAGGTGCTAGGGCAGAGTGAGTTGTGTATCTGTTCCAGAGACTTCTCAAAAAATTTTGCGAGGTAGTTGCACGCGTCTGCAGCCCTACTCTCCCTCTTGCTTACTATTATAGGGTTTATTTTCCAAAGTTGTATATTTTCTGTAGATGCTCATGACCAGTGACTGCGGGATCTTGGGGTTGTATTTAATATTCAGTATGGCTTTATCTATTTTAAAACTATTTGACCAAACCTTTATGGATTATCAGTTTAATAATGATATAAATGAAAGATTCTTTACATTTGAGCGTTAGTTTGGCTGACCTAGTTCCACGATAGGCGCCATCATGACTAGCTTAGATTTGGGGTCGTGACACTGGTAGAAGACTTGTATGCATGATTTTATAATGGCAGAACATTCTGAGTTGTGGGTCGTCATTTGTGATTGTCTACATGTTCCTATGAAGAAGGTTGGAGAATCAGAAGTGATGGTGCCGAAAACCAGAAAAGAATACAGCGATATTGACAGAAAAGTTGTTGAGAAGAACTTTCGTGCCAAGAAGATCTAGGTATGTGGTTTAGGACCTGATGAGTACACTAGAATCTCAACCTATCAATCTGCCAAGGAGATATGGGAAGCATTGCAAACGGCACATGAAGGAACCACTCAGGTCAAACAGTCCAAGATTGACATGCTCACCACCGAGTATGAGCTTTTCAGGATGAAAGATGATGAGTCTATACAAGATATGCACACAAGATTCACTTCAATCATAAATGATCTTCATTCACTTGGAGAAATTATTCCTAGAAACAAGCTTGTGAGGAAGGTTCTCAGTGTTTTACCTAGCTCCTGGGAGAGTAAGGTGAACACCATCATTGAAGCCAAAGATCTACAACCTCTAACCATGGATGAGCTGATTTGAAATCTGAAGACATACGAGATGAAGAGAAAGAAAGACAGTGAAAGAAGAGAGACAAAGAAGGAGAACAACCTGGTGCTCAAGGCTAAAAACAATGACTCAAGTGAAGAAGATAGTGACATGGCCTATCTCACTAAAAGATTTCAAAAGATGGTTCGAAGAAACGGTGGCATACCAAAGAGAGGAAACTCAAGTAAACCAAGGAACTATGACCTCTGTCACAAGTGCGGAAATCCAGGGCACTTCATCAAAGACTGACCACTCTGAAGCAGGAGCACTACAAACACAACTCTGACAAAGCAGCAAAAAGGAACCCGGTCCCTGACAAACGATTCCACCAAAAAAGTGCAGCTGACAATGTTGGGAAACAAGCTCTTGTTGCATGGGAGACTCCTCCAGTGAATCAGAAGAGGAACCAGATGCGTGAAACAGTTCCATGATGGCAGTGAAAAATGAAGGAAAGGAATATGTTGCATTGATGGCTCAGCCCCATGATGATGAAGATGATGACAATGATGAGGTAAATTTCAGGGATGTTCAGGGAAATATGAAGTCCTACTCTTCTAATAAATTGATTTCATTAGAAAATGTCCTAATTGATGCATATTATAGTCTCGTTAATGATAAGGATATTTTGACCATAGAGTTAGGAGATGTTGAACAATCTAGAGATGATTTGGTGGTCTGTGTGGTTGATTTAAAGGATACCATAGATAATCTTGAAAAATAAAGGGAAGCTCTAACTGGAAAAATAAATATTGTATAAAATGATAGAGATGACTTGACGGTAGTGGTTGTTGACTTAAAGGAGACCATAGAGAACCTTATCAAAGAAAAGATAACTCTAGTAGTGAAAATTACAGCTACTGAGCAAGAAAGGGATGACTTTTTGATGGTAGTCACAGATCTAGAGGAAACAATTGAGGGACTCAAATCAGAACATAGGTTTTTAAGCATTGAGAAAGTGAAGGAAGTAGCTAGTGAGACACACATCAAGCTTGAAAAGGAATTGAATGATAAGAAAACTAGTATGTGTTGTGAACTCGATAAAAATAGGCAACTTCAAGCTGAATTGGAGAAAGTGAAAATTGATCTTGAGAAATCTCTTAAGTGGACCTGGTCCTCAGATGCTGTCACTGCCATGTACTTCAATAATAGTGGAAACGGGCAGGGAATCGGATTCCAAAAGGAGAAAATTCCTTACAACCCTCACAGCAAGTACGTCATTGTTCCTGATAACTGACTTTGTACCCACTATGGGAACAATGGGCACTTCAAAGAAAGTTATCAGGCCAGGGTTCAATCTATTCAGAAAAACAAAGTGTTTGCTGAAAAAGTGACTACTAAAAGGGGACCAGGTGCCACTCGCAAAAATCAAATATTGCCTGCATGGACTAGAAAAGCTCTTATCCACCTTTTTCCTCATTACAAGGGACCCAAACTAGTTTGGGTTCCTAAATCTAACCCATGATTTATATGTGCAGGGAACAGCGAGAAGAAGCGGACTAAAATGGATCATGGACAGTAGATGCTCAAAGCACATGACTGGGAACACCATGGACTTTCTCTCACTGAAAGCCCTGCAAGGAGGGAATGTATCCTTTGGTAATGGAAAAAAAGGGTTCATTCTCGGTGTCAGAAAGGTTGGAAAGTCTCTTTCACACTCAATTGAGAACGTGTACTATGTGGATGGCCTGAAGTACAGTCTCTTGAGTGTTTCTCAAATCTGTGATAAAGGGAACAAAGTAGAGTTCTTGTCTAAAGTGTGCACAGTTACCAATCTGGTAACTGGCAAAGTGGTCTTAGTGGCCAAAATATACAAGAACATCTATGTTGCTGATTTTGGATCTCTACAATCTAGTGAGCTGTCTGAAGGCAGTCGATGATGATGCAGAACTGTGGCATAGAAGATTGGGGCATGCAAGCTTTGCACTTCTGAATAAACTGATACAGAAGGACCTGGTTCGTGGTCTGCCAAATTCAAGGTTCAAGGATCATAGAGTGTGTGATGCTTTTGTTAAAAGAAAACATGTGAAATCATCTTTTAAGCCAAAAAAGGATGTTAGCACATCAAAACCACTCGAACTCTTTCACATGGATCTGTGTGGTCCTATGAGAGTACCAAGTAGAGGTGGAAAGAGATATATTTTTGTGATTATAGATGACTATTCAAGATTCACTTGGACACTGTTTCTTAGAACAAAAGATGAGACATTCGAGGTATTTGTGGCCTTTGTCATGAAAATCCAAGTGAAGATGGAATTGAAGGTAGCCTGCATCATATCTGACCATGGGACAGAATTCGACAATGCTAAGTTTGATGAGTTTTTCAATGAAAATGGGATCACCATCAACTTCTCATCTCCAAGAACTCCACAGCAAAATAGAGTTGTCGAAAGGAAAAACAGGACTCTAGAAGACATGGCACAGACAATGCTTATTGACAACGGAATTGCCAAAAATTTCTGGGCAGAGGCAATAAACACTGCATGCTACTTGGTGAACAGGTGCATGATCATGTCCCTCCTGAACAAAACCCCTTATGAGCTACTCAATGGGAGGAAACCAAAGATAACTCATTTGAGAAACTTTGGATGCACATGTTATGTCCTCAACAATGGAAAGGACCAGCTTGGGAAGTTTGATGCAAAAAGTGATGAAGGAATCTTTCTGGGATACTCCTCTCAAAGCAAAGCCTACAAAGTCTACAACAAAAGGAAAAAATATATGGAAGAAAGTTTTCATGTGATATTTAACGAGACACCTTGTTCTAACAAGGAAGGAAACAAGGATGATCCAGACAATGAACCACTATTGGTTCCCGGGTCGTTGATGTTTCAAATGGCAAGGCTGATATGATGAGTCAGATGAAGGAGGCAAGTTAAGACAATGTAACATCCTCTTCCACTTCTCAAGTGTAACCTGGTACCCCAATCACTACCACTGAAGCTAAAGAAAGAGTTGTAGATGCAGTGCAAGGCACTCCACAGACAGCAGAACGAGGAGTGCAAGGAAACCCATATGAGGTACCCAGTTCCTCTACCAATCGGACTCCAGTCCGAAATTGGAAACACAGAAGCTCCCATACACTTGACAATATAATCCCCCCCCCCCCCTTGATTTTGTAGTCCATACAAGATCAAAAACCAAAAATTCCCTAGCCTTCTCAGCCTTTCTATCCTAAATAGAACCCAAAAATATCAAGAAAGCCTTGAAGGATGCAGACTGGATTATGGCTATGCAAGAGGAGCTGCGTCAATTTGAAAGAAACAAGGTATGGCACCTGGTACCTAGACCTTAGACATAACCATCATAGGGACCAGGTGAGTATTAAGGAATAATCTAGATGAACATGGAAATACTACAAGGAACAAAGCAAGGCTTGTTGTCCAAGGGTACAATCAAGAGGAAGGGATCGATTATGATGAGACATTTTCCCCAGTTGCTCGCATGGAAGCCATTAGGATCTCATTGCCTTTACATCACATATGGAATTCACCTTATTCCAAATGGATGTGAAGAGTGCCTTTTTTAATTGTTTTCTTAAGGAAGAGATCTATGTCAAGCAACCTCCTAGCTTTGAATGTCATGAACATCCAGAGTATGTATTCAAATTGGATAAGTCACTCTACGAATTGAAGCAGGCCCCTCGAGCCTGGTATGAGAGGCTATCCAAGTTTCTCTTGGAAAATAGCTTCACAAGAGGAAAGATTGACAATACATTGTTTTTGAAGAAACGGGGACGGAACCTGCTCATTGTTTAGGTTTATGTGGATGACATCATATTTGGGGCTACGGCAGATTCACTATGTGAAGAATTTGCTAAACTCATGGGAAGTGAGTTTGAAATAAGCATGATGGGGGAACTGAACTTCTTCAAGTGAAGCAGTCCACAATGGGAACGTGTATTAGTCAGGAGAAATACATTAAAGAACTCCTGAAGAGGTTTGATATGGAAGAATAAAAGGTGATCGATACCCCTATTGCTACTTCCACTAAGCTAGACATGGATGATTCTGGATCACCTGTAAATCAAACAATGTATCGGGGAATCATTGGATCACTACTCTATCTTACTGCCAGCAGGCCAGACATTGTATGTAGTGTGGGATTATGTGCAAAGTTTCAATCAAATCCTAAGGAATCTCATCTGAAGGCTGCTAAGAGAATTCTGAGGTATCTTAAGGGCATACAGGACCTGGTTCTGTATTATCCTTCAGGTAACAATTTCAACCTTATTGGTTATGCTGACGCTGATTATGCAGGTTTTCTGGTGGACAAGAAAAGCACATCTGGAATGGATCATTTACTTGGATCCTTTCTAATCTCATGGGGTACAAGGAAACAAAACTCAGTAGCTCTCTCAACAGCTGAAGCGGAATATGTTGTTGCAGCTTCGTTTGTGCTCAGTTACTGTGGATCAAGAAACAATTGGATGACTTTGGAGTATACATTGATTGTGTACCGCTTCTATGTGACAACACTAGCGCTCTCAACATGGAAAAGAACCCGTTTCAACACAAGAGAACTAAACATATTTATGTCAGGCACCATTTTCTCAGGGACAATGTGGAAAAGGGACTTATCTGTATGAGATTTTGTTGCACTGAAGATCAAATTGCAGATATCTTCACCAAAGCTCGAAGCAGGGAACACTTTGAGAGAAATAGGATGGCACTGGGGTTAATTAAACCTAATTGAGAACCTGGTTCTTCTCATATGGCTATGAAAGTCATACTCAGGTAAAATTAGGTAGAGTGTTTTCTAACTGAGCCTAACTCACATCTATATCGTTGCACGTAGACAGGCATGATGATTATAGAAGCTCAAGGTACAGTGTTGAACTACGAAGAGAGTTGCAAAAATCTTTTTACAAAAAACAGGTCAGGAACCCGGTTCCTGTACCATAGGTTAGTAGTAATGTGTTTTTCTAATGCTTTTCTCAAAGACAACAAAATTAATTCAACTGCCACATCATCCGAATTTTCAAAGCCTGCATATCACGTCTTGTCTCTCAAATCCTTTCACCTCCCCTGCATGTTACGTATTCCCACAAACCTACCGCCGTTTTCAAAATTCTCAGAACATGTTCCTCTCCCTTATCATTATTAGTCCTTCCTTCCATTAAACCCTCTCACTCCCAAAGTTCTGAACCATTATCTCTCATTGCATCTCTGTATTTCATTTAGAACCGTCTACCACTTCTCCCACCATGGCCGATGAACAATCTTCTCTTTCTCCGGCCAATAACACCACTCCCACATCTCCACCTTCCTTAGAATCATCACCAGAAACCCACCCCTCCACTACCACTGATACCAATGTACTCACACCCGTTTCCTCTTCATCTCCTATTCCCCTTGCTCCTTCATCAAACCTTGCCTCACTTCCAAGTGTTGAAACTTCTGACTCCCCAAATGTTACACCTACTTCTATTCCTCCTTCTGATCAACCCAAGGAATATTTGGAAAGTTCTACCTCTCAAGTGTCAGAGGTCTATGAGGAAGATCCCGATCAGTACTTGAACTCCTCCGTATCGGACTCAGTGGCTCCCATGGAGTCACCAGAAAAGGAAGCGGCAAAAAACATCATGGCTATCGCTACTGAGAGTCTTACGAGTGAAGGACCCTCCCCTCTGCCTGAGACTCAAGGGGAAGAAACTCCATTTTTAGGGGATGAAGTTACCATGGTGCTTTTTGAGTCTCCTGATCATGACAAGGCCCCGGCAAAACCTGATGGAGAACCTGACTCTCTTCCAGAGAAGCCTTTGGAGTCCATTCCTCCTATTGAGGTGCCTTTTGATGAAGATGACATGGTTCTTAGTGCCCGTTTAAAATACGAAAGCCAGGAGTTACTCTTGAGTCTTCTTCCAAGCGACCAACTACTAGGTTGCAGAAGAAAGAGGCTTTTGAGTCTGCTTTGCAGAAGAGTAAGAGGAGCAGTAAGAAAAGAAGAAGATATTGATGAAAGAGGGAGAAGTTGTGGTTGATAAAAAAATTCCAATGGTTGAAATTGTTGAAGGTGCCGTAGAGGAACCTAGTTCTTTAGTGAGCAGTTCTACAAAGGTACAAAAGTCTGTGGTTGGTGCTTCCAAGGAAGCTGTTGAAAAACAAAGTGAAAAATCTGTGAAGAGTGGTGGTAAATCTACGAAGATTATGGTTGAGGAAGATCAGTCTGAAGGTAATACTTTGGTTGCTGCGAGTGGGAAAGGAAAGTCTATTGAAAAGTTTAGAAAACGAAAGTGGGAAACAGTGGGAGAACCTGGTTTAATGAAGACCATACCAAGTGACAGTGGACTTGGGCAGGGGAGATTGAGAACCTTGTGGGGCTGTATGTTTGACCCAGAAATATCGGAGATGGCAGGAATGAGGCAAGTTTTGGAGATGGTGGAATTCCAGCAATGGGGTCATTTGTTTAAGGAGGATGTGCCTAAGGTGTATGAATATGAGGTGAAAAACTTCTATGCAACTCTCTTCACTGTTGGAGGGGACCAGATTTGCGTGCTAGTAAATGGAGTTGACATTGTGATTGACGCTTCTGTATTAGGGAAAATTCTTCAAGTTCTATGTGAAGGGATGACCTCAGTCAAGGGTGCTTGTGGAGCTAACTTTAGGAGAGCTACTATGAAAGAGCAAGCTATCCAGCAGGGGGGACGGGTGCATAAGAAGGCACGATTGTGGGTCTATCAGCTCCTCTTTGAATTGGTCAACAAGGTTCTTTTACCCCCTACTGAGAGGAGGTCTATAGCTTCCAAGGCTGATCTGGTCTTGATGGACGCTCTTGATGAGTTCACACCCATAAATCTGCCAGTAATTATGATAGAACACATGCAAAAGGTGGCGAACTTTCAAGATGGAAATCACGGGCTTCCATACGGATTTCTCCTCTCGGGTATTTCGGTTCTAAAAGGCACCCTTGGGAAATCCAAAAGTAGGGACCCGCAAGCAAACCTTCTCCAAAATAACTCTGGAAGAATGTGAGTGCGTGGACAAGGTTGGGGGAAGCACTTCGACGATCTCTCAGCTGATAAATTCTCAGAATGCTGTTGCTGAAGAAATCAGAAGGTTGAAGGCTAGGAATGCCATACTGGAAACTTAGCTAAGTCAAGTTGTTAGAGCACCTGGGGCTGTAAATTCTTCCAATGAAGAAGTTGCTCGCTTGACTAAGGAGAATGCTGAGCTTAGGCAATAGGTGGAGAACCTCCGGGAGAAACTGCTTGAGGAACAGATGTCTACCAATGCCCGCATGGACCTTGTTCTCAAAACCATTATTGTCTCGTCCTCCAAGCCTCCCTCTTCTAGTGCCCCATAGGATCCTCTCAGTGACCAGTTATCTTGTGTTTTGATGTTTGTGACTGTTGTTTTTTTTTTTTGTGATGGTATGTTGGATCTCATTGTTGCTGCTCCCGTTGAATTTGTCCAAATTAGTCTTTTCTATTATCGCAAAGACTAATGTTTCTAAAACCAATTATTATTAATTCCACACCTCTCTTTTTGCTAGTACAATGCTTGTTTACCTTTTGCTTCTATTTTCTATCATGTTGTGTGCACACATGGGGCATGAGTTAGTCGTGTTAGACTTCTTTATGCCTTTTTGCCTTCTTGTGTACTTTTAATGATGCCAAAAGGGGGAAGATATAAGTAAGTATACTTGAATATTTAAGCAGGTGATTAAGGGGGAAGCATAGAGTCAAGGGGAAACATATGAGGTTACTGGTACTTTATCTGGTTAAGTCAAACTCCATAAACAGTTATCAATTTTATATGTTTTTCATCATCAAAAAGGGAAAAAGTGATGGGCTTAAGGTTTCACAACCTTATATTTTGATGATCTAACAAACTCTTTGTCTAGAACCAGATAAAGGACCTGATACATACTTGGTACAATTATTCAGCAATGAACTTAAGAAAATGTGAGCAGTATGACTTCGGATACACAAGAACCAAGTCAGGGACCTGATCCCTTGATGCTTCCCTGACAAAAGTGCAAAGTCAATTCTACAGCTGGAAAGTAACTGCAGAAAGTGACTGCCTGCAACTGTGCACGCTATAGTACAGAATAATGCAGAAGTCACTTCCCATTGGGAAGAGCCTTGTACCAACAAAGTATGGACATCATCCTTGTGATGTCATTGAAGTAATAATAACAAGGAGTATATAAACAACATATGAACTTTGAGCATTAAGTGACATTCTCTCAAGCATTAAAGATCTCATCCAGCATTGAAGTCACAAGTGTGTCGAGAACAAGAAGACAAATCCACTACAGACAAGTTCCATTATGAGTCTATGTGTGTCCTTAGTTGAGTTGTAATCTTGTGTTTGTTCTTCATTGTAACTCGATCTTGCTTTTATAGAAGCTTTGTTTTAGGAAACTCAAAATCATAAACCCTCTGAGTTTGTGTTGTGACTAGAGTTAGTCATAGGTTGAAGTCTTTGTAACTAGTGAGTGACAAAGTGGCTTGTAGTAACTGTATTACAAGTTAGTGAGGTTGAAGTCTTTGTAATAGAGTCATTATAAAGTGGCTTGTAATAGTATAGTTACAAGTTAGTAAAATTGAAATCCTACCAGTGTAGGTCGTGATTTTTGTCCCCTTGAGTTGAGATTTTTCCACGTAAAAATCCTACGTCTTATTTACACATTGTTTTAGTAATTAGCACTGAGGGAACTGATATAGGACCAGGTCTCTATACAGTTGGTGGACTCATATAAACTATCAGAGTGTGTATTAGTATTTTGATAATTGGTGTGTAAATTCTTAGTAGTTCGGTTTGTTATATATATATATTGACTTTTGGTTTGTTATAACTTAGTTTGTTATCGGTTGGTGTTTGGTCTGTTATATATAGTAGATGATAAATTAGGTGTTTGGTTGACTATTTTATTTGGCAGGTGGTATGGTTAAAAAATACAACAGAATTCTGTTTTTTGTTCAGATTTGGGGCTGATTTGCGATCGAATCAGTCGCAAATCTTACCAGAAATTTCCTAGATTTGCGATCGATTCGGTCACAGATTATGAATTTCTACGACTGATTCGATCGAAAATTTAAATTATGTATTTATTTTATTATTTAAATTTGCGACCGAATTGATCGAAAATTTTTTGACCAATTCAGTCGCAAATTCCTTATATTCAAGCGCGTAATTATTTTTCAATTTGCGACCAAATCCGTCAAAAATTTCCGACCCGTTCGGTAGAAAATTATTTGCGACAATGTGTTTTCCGCCCGACTTTTTTTGAAATCGATAATCCATCGGAAATAAAGCTCGATTTCTGACCGATTTGACGGTCGGAAATTTGCCTTTTTCTAGTAATGTCTGCAATCTTCTTCCTACTCTTGTTATTTCGATATTTGTTGTAGAACTATTCTTGTTGAATTCCTTGGATGGTTGAATTTACCAATCAGGTTATTTATTTTTAGGTTTGGGTCGTATCATTTAATTTGGGGTCTACTCATTTAAATAGAGGTCCAGGTCCTCTTTGGTAATCTCTAAGTGCAACGTATCAAGGGTAAACAATGTTGTGTACCGTCCGGTTTGCAACCCCTACTACATCTGCCNTCGTCTACGCTCCGACCCAGCAAGTAATAATTGAAAAACGATGTTTCCTTGCCTGCATTAAGATTTAAAACTTGTCGTCAAAAAAAAGGCAATCAATCAGAATCAAGAAAAAATATGGAAATAGTGAATCAAGATCTAGATGGATCCCTATCTTTATCTCTATCCACGGAGATACCTATCTATATGGAGAGAGATCTATCTATGAATCGGCCCAGGGAACCTGGCTCGGGAACAGCTTCTTACTAGTAGGAGCTAATCACAGTAAGAGAGTTTTACTGTTTGCATTTATGTGAATCGAGACTAATAATTCAAATTTGGAAGGACTTTTCTAGATAAAATATAGTTTAATTTTGAATCATTTCAATTTCTAGATAAAATCCATAACCTTTCCATGTGGCTGCATTGACCTTTATTGTTTGCATATGTGATAAAGATGCAGATAATTACTGTTATGGAGACATGGAGTAAATAATTGATTATATTAACAAGGGGATACACGTATTAAGCATAAAAATATAGGAGTGGTTTATGAGGAATTAAGAATAATCACTACTACTATATATATATATATATGATGGAGTAGTTGATTTAGGAAAAGTTTGTTTTTAAAGTGTTTTACAAGGATTGAGGTTTTGGCTTTTTGGCTTTTCAACTACTTCTTTGACATATTGCCATGGCATTTATCTTCTTGGCAGTTGTTAGGTTACTTTAATTTGTGCTGCTTTATTATATTGTTTTCATAGTAGTGACAGAAGATAATCTACATCGTTGGCTTCAAATTTCTAACCTTAGATTTCTCTTTTGCATATACTCTATCTAATATTCTTGCATTTTGATAGCTTTGTCATATATAGCTTGCACGTTCTCTTATACATTCCAGATGTTACTATTACTCATCAGCAGTGGAGAAATTAAGAATTTTTGTAAGAGTATTCAAATATGAGAAAAGTGAAAAGAAAATTCCGATAAAGGGTGTTTAATATGTATTATATACCTCTAAAAATATAATATTTTACTAATATACACAGTGTAATATAATATTGTAGTAAATTTAAATTGAGTGTAACCTTATTATATGCTTATATTTAAAATGTTTTGGATGTATGTTGAAAGCAATGAGTTCAGTTGAATCTATATGTATAATCTGCTTCATATATGCCTATATCTTTATATAACATGATTCTGTAGTTTAAGATAAATCCAACGTACTACCATACGATATATAATTGTCATAACGTGACGGGGGGGACCTCCTTTATAACTTGAAAAATAAGAACTAACTTATAGCTTTTAGCTGTTGCAGTTAATTCGTAAAGTTGTCTAGAGACTAGAGATGCACGAATTTCCAACTAACTTCTTGGGAAGAATAGATGGAGAGAGATATAGTTGTGTACATGAATCATGGTCACAGACTCAAAGTTGATAATGGAGATACTTTATTTTCGTCGGTGGCGGAATCAGGATTTTCATTAAGAGGGGTCAAAATATAAAGAAACAATCTCACCAAGAAGTTAAGGAGTGTCATTATGTAATATATATATACATATCTTTTTAAAAGTTACCGAGCTAAACATTAGAATTTTCAGACGAAAAGATGTTAGTTGACACTCCTTGGGTGCATGTGGCTCTGCCACTGATCTTCATGCTACCAATATATTAAACATTACGACTACTTCATTTATGGGGGATAAACTTTTAGATTCAAGTTGTATAATTGGAGGTAATTCAGTGAATAAAGTATCTCGTATTCATGCAGGTTTCGGGAAGAATTGCACCCACAGGAGGTGTGAAAATCTAGCAAGTATTAATGACTATTTTCGCCGTTCGAAACCTTTACCTATGGATAGTATAGAAATAATATTACTGTTGTTTCTAAGTTGTATAATGAATGGGAAATATTTTTATACGTCGAAGCTCTATGATGAAAGTAAATCTTAAGGGGACCCTTTAAATTCTGTGTGCAGTTATGTTAGCCCTCTTGGGTCAAGGAAAAGATTAAGCTATAGGTCTAGGGATAGAAGCAATCTTGGGGTTAAAAATTTAATTATTTCTATGTATATCACCAAAAGATTTATTATATATAAATAACTATTTATACTCCCTCCGGTCCATAATAAGTGATCAATTTATTTTTTTATTTTGATCTAAAATAAGTGTTCATTTATATAATCAAGAAAGAATTCAATTTGTTTTTATAAAATTACTTTTATGTATATATCCCTAAAAAGTTTTCTTATTCCTCACATTAAATATTTAATTAAGGGTAGTTTAGTCATACTAGGTATTTTTGTATAGAATTTAATATTTTCTTAATGGGCGGGCCAAAAATAAATTGGTCACTTATTATGGACCGGAGGAAGTAAAAAATAAGAGTAATTACTTGAGAAATAATGTAGATTAAAATATATGAATAGTTCGAAGGCATTTCGTGTTTACACCCAAGCCGAAAAAGGATCGCACCCTAAGAAATATGGGATTGACAACCAAACCTAATTAGGTCTTCAAAAAGAAACCAAAAAGGAGAAAAAAAAGAAAAGGAAGAAAGAGACAAAAGCAATTATTCGGTTAATTAAGGATATATATGTTGCACTTTATGCAAGCTGTGTCATATGGTTAGATCAAACCCCACACAGATAAAGACACAAAAACACTTTGAATTCTATATATATATATATATATATATATATATATGATGGCATGGCCTTGTCAAAGATCGTGGTTTTGGTACAAAAAAATATCATTGATTAATTAACTAAAGACATGTCTATATATACTTTGGTGTGCATTTGCCCTTTGGCTTTAGTATATGAAATGTGAATATTATCTTTATTGTGAATCATGACATATTGACTTTACTTTTAGGTGGTCCTGATTGATCTAGGGACACAACTATATTGTAAAGTATTATTATCAATTCATTTTATTATAATTTAATTAATCTTTGGTGCAAAGCTTTTCCAGGAAATCGAGTTACGTGACAAACTTTTTGCGCATGAAGTTAAAGTTAGTTGAGTATGCTTTATGAAGGAAGGAATTTTGTAACAATTAATCCTCATGTGCTAATATAACAAAATCCAGCTTTTCTTAAATTTATTATATTATACGCACTAGACTGGGTTGTTTGGTTCGGAATGAGGATATTTTAAAATTATAATATCGAGATTATAATTTTCACACATCTTTTATAAAATTAGATAATATTAAAATTTTGATATAGAATTTATTTTAGTTAATATCAACAACAAAACACGAAATAAATGCAATCTCAAAACTTTTATCGAAATTAATATTTGGATTTTGATAACCAAATGCTTTTCAATCAGAGGTGTGGACCTATATGTTATAGTGAGGGGTTACCAGACGTCATAAGTTTCGGCAAAACTTTCGTAATGTATATGTATATATTTTGAAAATAATTAATTTAAAACACTTGGCACCCTGATCACTAAAAACCTTTGGGAACACTGATTGAATAAAATATTGTACTGTTATCATATAAAAGTATGGGTCCGCCTCTGACTCAGGGAACACTCTAAGAGTTTCCTCTTTCCTATGTAAGAACAAAAGAAAAAGGAGAAGAAGAACATTCAGGAGTACTTTCGATTTACAATATAGTCTGCTGTCTGCTCTTTGTATCCATTAAATGTGAAATAATAAGTGACAATTAAGCATTAATTTATCAAAGATGGAGAACACAGTAATGTTAACAGGTAAAAAACGTTGTTTGTGTAACAGCTCATCCCATTATTAAAATTGTCTTTTTTGAGCCTAGACATGCACGATTATAAAATATATCACAAGAATTTAAAGCTTATTTCCTTATATATTCACTATCTCTCTTGTGGTTTTCCAAAGTGAGAATTACTTATATATATATATCCATAACCTAAATAACTTTCACATGTTAGTAGTGTATTTTACTATAATAAGACCGTGTGATCAAAAGGTCATGGGTTTAAGACGTGAAAACAATTTCTTACAAAAATATAAGAGAAGACAAGGTACATAAGATTTATCGCGGTTCGACCCTTTTCCACATCCCAGACATTGCGCAAGCTAAGTGCATCGGGCTACCGGTCTGCCCTTTAAGTGTATTTTTAATATGTCAAACAGTTAAAGCATATAAGTTGTCTTGTTTTTCATATTACTGCCTATTTTTTAGACGAATGAAAGTGCATTTCTTTTTATACTATGAATGTAAATGTGAATAGAAGGCTTTGAGGCAATTTGTAAATTCAAGATCACCAAAATTTGTTTCTTCCTTCTTTTGATCATTCAATATTAGTATCAGTCTGAAACAATATTGATTCTTGGCAATATATGCAAAGCAACTGCCTCCATCTCCGGCGGAGTATTCACAACTCGGATTACCTTAGCTGGTTTTACTGCAACATCCACCACAGCAATCTGCCGTCCACCACCACAAATGACACAAACTCGTCCTCTTCCAACACTAATTTGCTCAGCACCTTTCAAATGATCACAAGACTCAATCAACTCTTCCCATTCATCAATTTCTGATATATATTTACTCAACGATCCCTTTTTCTCATCCACTACGTACATCTCACTTTCATCATTTATTGTTGTTGCTGCTGGCCCATTCCATCCTGCTAGCATTCCCTCTCGCATCTCTTCCCACTCATCTTTTGTTATATCGTAAACGGCGCCTTGTTTTACTGCACGACCCTTAATATTTACCTGTTACAGATATAATTAAGTAAATAAAAATATATTTTTTCTGATAACTTCTTCGGGATAAGTTGATCACACAACTCAATATGATGTCAAAGCCAGTGGCGGAGAAGGTAGGCTCAAGAATGCCAGTTGAACATTCAAAAAATTAATATAAGTATATATATATAGGTTAAATATTGTTTATACACATATATCATACTCTTAGCGAATTCTAGTTTCACAATCAGTCACAGGCTCACAGCAGGTAATGAATGGCAATTATGATATTGCCTAATACCGTTAGTAAAATTCATGGTTAAAGGACATTGTAGCAGTACTAGTGTATGTTATACAATTTTATGATTTTCATCGCCACTCGTTATTTAATTAAAACAAAAAGACAAAAGAATATTTAACCGGTTATAATAAAAGTTGAAACTTTTGAATGTGATGGTGGCAGAGTTGAAGAGATTACCATGCATAGTTTTCCTCTATAGCCAATAGCATCAACAGCTTCTCTACTAAATCTTCCATCTTTCAATGCAGCCATTTTTTCCCATTTCCATTCATTAGCCTTTTTCTTCACATCCCATTTCTCTACAGATCTTGCTACATCTCCATCATATAGAGATCCAATACCACTTGCTACATACACATTTCCATGTACAGAACTCGTAACACACCATCGCCGTGGCGTAGGCAATTGAGGTCCAAAAAACCATTCATTACACAATGGATTAAATCCTAATGGACGTTCAAGTGCAGGTAGAAACTTGTGTGTAGTAGCAGCAATAAGAACCATACGTTCTGATACAGTTAAAGATTGAATTGAAAGACTTCTTGATATAAAAGAAGGATGATGGCGAAGTACACGAATTGGTGGATCTGAAGGCGGATTTGGTAAGGAACTCCATTTAGAGGAAATTGGATCTAAGCAGAAAAACTCCACAGAATTTTGTTCTTCAACTTTTGCATATTGCTTATTGCTACTACTAGATGATGAAGTAGTAGTTGGAGAGCAAATAACATAAAGACAATAAAAAGGAGGAAAAAATGAGGTGTAAATAAGGCGTTGCCAAGATTTGCAAACACCATAAAGAAGTGAAGGGTGAAGATTGGAAAGACAAAGATGAGCCAAGTGATCTGGCAAACCAGGAATCAATACTGATGATTCAATATTATTGTTTTCTTTGTCATCATTTTCTTGAATTTTGATGCGCTTTAAGGCATCTTCCATGGCTATATATGAACTTCAATGGAGGAACTGAAACTCTATCTTCTGTTCAACTCGGACTTCAAATTGCTCTTCATTTCTAACTTCATAGTCTTTGAGGGGAAAGAGCAAAAGTGGCATATAGACAATGAAATATATATAGAGCTTAAGTCATATACGGTACAAAAATTATTTACACTACCACATCTTAAAGAAAAGAGATATTTACAGGTAAGTCTCCTTAAAATGTGGGATTAGTAATCTTAAAAAAAAGATATGTTACTTGTTACAATAAATAAAAGTGATTTAATAATTATACTATATGACTTATACCTTCATATATATATATATATATATGGTGCTTGGAATGATGGTGTCTTTTGGCTTTATAATTCTTTTTCTTGCTGGCTGTTGAAGTCATAATTGAAGTACTTGGACAAATCTTAGCTAGTTGGACTTTGTCCATGCTATAAATGCAAAACTTTACGCATTAAATGCTCACAAATTGCATAAAATATGAAGGATGCTTACAAATTGAAAATTGACGAGAAATGAAAAATATCTCAAGAAAGGCCAAAAATAGATATATTGTTAGAAAACTTTGTTTGGATCCGACATATAATGAGGAAGATTGTGCACAATACCTCAAAGATGATAATACACTCAAAAATCTACTTTATCAGGAAAAGTTTCTTCTAAAGTATGAAATCAATGGATAGTATTGAACCACGTATTTAGCTGCTTAGTAAGTTATGCCTCTCTTTCTTTTTTTGAAACGACGGTTTAGGGTGACGTCCACGTACATACTACCCTTCCCAGATATCACATGTAAGATTATATTGAGTTTGTTAACGTTATTGTAGTAAGTTATGTTTTGCAAAAAAAAATATTTATTCGCACATAATATGTATTAATTAAAGTGAAAATATATTACTTAATCATTAATTCTGTGGCCTGTAACATTACACTGAGTTTGTTATTGTTATTGTAGTAAATTATACTTTATTTATTCGCACATAATATGTATTATTAATTAAAGTGAAAATATATTACTTAATCATAAGCTTTAATTACAAACTTCTATTACTTGACTTATTGAAATCAACAGTGAGAAAATATCCAGTTACTTTGCTTTTAATATTCATGGTTTCCCAATGAAATTTAATACAAGATGATTTCTTAAAATAGAAGGAAATGATGAAGTATGTATTCGATGATTATTCTATTTAAATACACTAGCTAGTCGAATCTCACGAAGTTATTGTTGGGATCTCTGCTAAAAGGAAAAAAAAACAGTCTTCTCCTACCTAACATTTTTAATACATATCGTCATGGAATTATCAGTTGAATTGCAACCAAAAATTCACAACATTGGCACGTCATGCACTGTTCAATAATTCCATTATAAAGTCACTCTTTCCTTTTTTATACCTAAACCGCCATGAAAATTTAGGCAATGAGCGTAGCAAAAAGTTTTTGATTTAATTTCAAACAATGCTTGATGCTGTCATGCCGTGGCATCTAGCAGAGATGGATGTAGCCTTTTAATTTATTAGTTCATCTGCTCTCAGTATTAATATATATATATATATATATATATATATATAATTTACTAAAATTATAACAAATTATATCTTATCTCGTTTAGCATTAAAAATCGTAGATATCGAAGCCATTACAATTAAATTTTGGAGCCGCCGGCATCTAGTGTTACTCATTGCAAGTGAATCATACAGTGCAGGTTCTGTTCTGTGGTGGTCACAATTTCCCTAGTTGCGTCAACTTTCTTGTCCACTTTTCTGTCATAGAAAAGGCACATGTATAGCTCAAATTAAACAATCGGTGTCCACAAGTTCCTTAAAATCCTCTAGGCATGACAGGAAATACAAAGTTTTCATCGAAATACACAACTCAAGAATTTTTTTGTGTTCGAGTTATGAAAAAGAATTAGGTCCAAGTATAAGGCCAGTAAGTTACAATAACACGTTATAGATAGCAGTTTAAACTTTTGAACGAGATAGTCGCATGCAACGAAGCCTGGGCTTTGAGACCTTGACTCATTTGTACTCTTGGATGTCCCATCTTGTTGGAACGAAGTTCCGACATAGCACTGCCAGTCCTTGCATCTGTTCTAGTGTTAAAAGTAATGGAATACTCATGCTCCGCACATAAAATGATAAGCATAATCCCATATAGGTGTTAACCTCTTTTTATATTTGGATTTAACTTATATATGTTGACAGTTATAAATATTTTTATACCTACATATATTTTAACTTATTGTAATAGGGTTCACCCACCTCATTGTTGGGCTTATTTATCTTTTAAGTGAGCGTCTCATATAGTATAAAAATTCCATACACGGTTAATATATGGAAGTTGAAATCTTTATATATTCCAAAAATAAACTCTCCCTTTCTATTGATGCTATCCTAGTCGTATTTAACTGTCATTAGTTATAAATATTGGGCTCGCTTGTTGACACTTTTAGGGGTCGTTTGGTACAGGGATATCTCGAGATAAAGTTTGGGATTAGCTTTATTTTATGCTTGGTTTGGGATATTAGCTAATTCCGTAATAACTTTTACACTAAAATGATGGGATTAGCTATCCCATATAGAAGGTGGGATAACTAATCTCATGAGATATCCCACAATTTTACCAAACGACCTCTTAATTCGTTAGTTCCTTTCTATTGTTTCCTTGTGCGAGCGACTCCCATCTATAGTCAAATCGGAACTAGTCAAAAGATTGTGCAACTACTTTGCCTACTGCCTGACTACATAATCTCTTAGTTTTGCACCTACTTAACACTTTCATTAACAAATTCTGGCAGCATCATATGACAATTAAAACATGATCAAAATGTTTTCATGCTTCATACTGGTAAACCTCAATCCTTAAGTCAAATTCTAATTATGTATACCAATTAACCACATAGACTGACCAAATAAGGAATCTGAGATAGAACAAGAATGTATACTATACCAAATTTATCATTTGATATTCTGTAATCTCTAAAAGGGAGAGTAACGTATAGGTTGAAATCGAAGTTTCAAGAGAAATTAAGAAAAGTTGGGAGGAGAGAGGGGAAGAGACTAAAATAGGAAATAAGTGAGAACTACCTGTGAAACAAGGAGGCAATATTTTGTTTGTTCAATTCTCGTAAATATCAAGACAAGTTAAAATATCTGTTTGTGCTATTTCTACTTACATTCACCATTATCACGCGTCTTCACCATCCTTAACAGCTCCTGAATGATGGCATGATCCTTGAATTATAAATTATCTCCGCAAATCCAAATCTCTCGTTCCTGTGATAGCTCATGCATAATAATGCAGCCATTTATCAATTCATCTCACCTGATCATTTCTTGATAAAATACCCAATAATATTCATTTCACGAAGAAGCGACTGATAAGGCTAAAGGCATCTCAATTTCCTTTGCAGAGTTGATGGATGATGCATCTCCTCCATCTTGTTGGATATGGCTACTTTCTTGTTTGCCATTGTTAATGTTATTGTTATTAGAAGTAGCAGCATTTGCCTTGGAATCTGTCCTGGCCACCCCAGGGTTTGCCATTGTGGCAGCCCTTGAGGTGCGCCTTGAAATCTGGCGGTTGTCAACGCTGTTGTCGCCAAAACAGCACCGTTTCATGCCGGTGTAAAAGTAAGTCAGGAGCCAAAATATGTAAGGAGAACCAATCAAGATCAATCCAGCAGCTGGAAACCATGGCTGGGAGTGATCTGGCACAAAAAAGTAGAGAACAAGGAGGACACCACCTGTTAGTACACAAAGACAGAACAAGGAAGAGATCAAAGGAACCCTCAAATCCCCCTCCCTCTCCTCCATTGTCCCTCTTCAAATCTTTTCCTTTTTATATCCCTACAGAAGGATTGTTTCTTTTCTTTCCGTTGATTTCTTTTCTTCTATTCTTTGTTTTCCTTTTCCCTTCTCCCTCCCTTACTCTAGTATGTTCCCTGTTTTTCTTTCATTGTCGTCATTTTTCTCTCTTTCAGATTCTTCCTCCTCCTCCCCCTCTAATGGAGATCATGCAATCAAGATCTCTCTTTTTCCTTTTTTTCTTTTTTCGGGTACCTGTTTTTCTTGAGATGCAAAAAAGAAACAACAGGAAGGACAATTTCAGACAGGAAAGCAGAAAAGGCGTTTAAAGCGGAAGGTTGTTTATAAAATATGAAATGGTAATATCATTAATTTTAACCTAATTAATACAAAAGAGATAGAAAAAATTGTCATGACAGTTGGACAAAACTTGGGTTTTTTTGGTTCTTTACAGCAATATTTTGAGTGAAAATCATTTCGTCCCTCCTATTGTTTTCAGAATCAAATTCTCTCTCCAAGTTTACACCAAAGTCATCTTCTCCCCCTAACCCAAGCAGTATATTTTACCCGTACATCCTCAATCCCTACTATACGTAATCTTTTAAATTATAATACTTTACTTCTTTATTTCAAGTTAAGTGCTCTATCTATTATTTAGATTATGACCTATCTTATTTTAGATTATGATTTTATAGGACAGTATTGACCGGTGATTTTATAAATTGTAACAGCCCAGCCCGCTAATGATATTATCTGCTTTGAGCCTAGGCCCTCACAGGTTTAAAACGCGTCACTAAGGTTTAAGGCTTGTTAACTTATATACCCAGCATCCTATTGTGTTTTGTCGATGTGGGACTTTGTCTAAAGTCTGGGGGGTGTTACCCCTCTTATGGACTCAGCGTCCTCGCTGAGGTTTGCCTCACCGCATGAGATTTGCCTAGACTCAGCACTAAGGTTTGCCCCGCCTAACCGGGATTTGCCTAAACTCAGTTGAACTCTGACCCACCATCGGCAAGGCTGACACGAGTGGCTTTGATACCATCTTTAACAGCTCAGCCCGCTAATTATATTGTCCGCTCTGGCCCTAGGTCCTCGCGGGTTTAAAATGCGTCACTAAGGTCTAAGGCTTGTTAACTCATATACCCAACATCCCTCTTGTGTTTTGTCGATGTGGGACTCTGTCTAAAGTCTAGGGTGTTACATATCTGTAACAGCCCAGCCCGCTAGTGATATTGTCCGCTCTGGGCCTGGGTCCTCACGGGTTTAGAACGCGTCACTAGGATCTAAGGCTTGTTAACTTATATTACATATCTGTAACAGCCCAGCCCGCTAGTGGTATTGTCCGCTCTGGGCCTGGGTCCTCACGGGTTTAGAACACGTCACTAGGGTCTAAGGCTTGTTAACTTATATACCCAGCATCCCTCTTGTGTTTTGCCAATATGGGACTCTGTCTAAAGAATAGGGTGTTACATACACCCCCTTTTATGGACTCAGCGTCCTCGCTGAGGATTGCCTCACCGCATGGGATTTGCCTAGACTCACCACTG
The DNA here is from genome assembly GCA_005239525.1 of Nicotiana knightiana. NCBI lineage: Eukaryota > Viridiplantae > Streptophyta > Magnoliopsida > Solanales > Solanaceae > Nicotiana > Nicotiana knightiana. The sequence goes on along the minus strand of ML422197.1, from coordinate 2,887 downwards.
AGGTTTGCCCTGCCTAACCGGGATTCGCCAAAACTCAGTTGAACTCTGACCCACCCTCGGCAAGGCTGATACAAGAGTGGCTCTGATACCATCTGTAACAGCCCAGCCCGCTAGTGATATTATCCGCTCTGGGTCTGAGCCCTCATGAGTTTAAAACGCGTCATTAGGGTCTAAGGCTTGCTAACTTATATACCCAGCATCCCTCTTGTGTTTTGCCGATGTGGGACTCTGTCTAAAGTATGGGGTGTTACATAAATCCATGTCTATTTTTTATTCGCTATGTGCATATTCTAAATATCGTATTTGTTTATACTTAATTTACTAAGTTCATAAGTGAGCTTTTAACCAAAATCGTCCCTTATGTTTTGGGATAAGTCTATTTTTGTCCTTTAAATATATGCTTGAGCATATATCGTCCCTTAACTTTGATAAAGCTGAGCAGATTCGGTCTGGCTAATGGAGAGACACAAGATGGTTCTAAAAACTAACGGAACTCCCTTGTGTAACTCACAGACTGGTTGAAAAATGGACCTCATCATGAACCGTGGTTCAACTCTTCCGCAAAATATGTCCTCCCATGGCAGGAGATTCCAATGGATCTTGTGAGCCCAAATCTCATACTTCTGAACCTCAAGTATATTAGGTGCTTATAATTTTATGATGATAATGTTCTTGTTGTACTGTTTCCGACACGGTTTCGGATAAAATATATGGGATTTATTGGTAGTTTCGAAGAAATTCAAAAATAAATGAAAGTGCTAATTGCGGTTAATTCTCTGTTAGGCAGTTATATGTACCTTCCTCCTTTGAACATTTCTCTTTAACTAGCTTTAGTGTACGTGCGTTGCACGTGTGGTTAGCGTCACAGTAAAATATGTGTATATGAAGAGCATGTAAATCAAGTTATCAAATGCTAAGTTTCAAAATGTCTACGTTAAGTTAATATTTTAAAATAAGTAACTTTGTAAGGAGAAAAGTACAGGGAGTTGTCATTTAATTGAACGAATAACAGAAAGAAAATTAATTAATGGCAACTTAGAATATATTTTGTCTTCTAATGTTTCATTTTTATTGTTTTTAATGTTTGCATTTTTAACAATTTGACTCTCACTACTATATTATAATCTATTTATTATAAATTTCAAAAAGAATGACTTGGATTTTTCGCAAATTAGTTAAATCAAAGACTTTTTTGGTTAATTAGAATTGTTCTTAACGTTAAAGAGATCTTTTTGTTGTTGATTTAAATCTTAATAATAGCTCATCCCAAGTTTTAAATATTTAATTGTAATTATAATTTTTATCCAATAAGAATTTTACATTCAATATAATAAAAAATTCGTTTAGGGTACGGTACGCGTATCGCGAGTATATACTATCTCAATGAGTGTTTGAGTTATGAAATAAAAGTATAAGTTCCTGACAATAGTCATTAATATTGACATTGTACGTATAACTAACTCAATTAAGAAAAAAACGTCTCATAGAAATCCCCAATCATCAATTAATAATTCAACTTAAAATTTATGCCACTTTTTTAATAAATAAAGTTAGCATGTTTCCTTTTCAGTTTCAGTAGTACACATAGTCATTGAAAACATAAATAGTGGATGGAACTTCACACATATAGCAAACAACTAATAATCCATGAATTTCAGATGAACACAAAATCAAAGTGCCCTATAAGAAAAGACATTCAAAAGGAAAATACTAAAGTAAGCTAGTAAAATACATCGGAGAATGACTCTGAATTATATTTGAAAGAGTATATTTAGTATCGATATATCATTATTCAAGTGGGATTATATTTAAATAATTCTAATATTGATTAACTCCATTTTCCGTTATATTTGAAAATAATTAGTTTTATAACAATTCTAAAATTTATTCTTAAAAGGTAAAATGATCGATACACATTTCGATTGGAGAACACGTATTTCTTCTTAATTTGAAGGGCATATTTTTGAAAAAATCCTACAAAAATTGTAATAATTCCTGTAACATGATATTGGATCTAAAACGGTTGATATATCTCTTTTTAGTAATTAAATTCTGATATTTATTATATATTTTTATTATGATTCTTCAAAAGGCCATCAATAAAAATAATTATTTTTTTTTTAGATATTTTGAATAAAGAGGGTCGTCATATAGTTTTTAGAAGAAACTGATTCACACGTAAAAATTTGAGCACATATATTTTATATTAATTTGAAGGGCATATACTTTGGGGTAAACTTACAAATATTGTAATCATTTTTGTGACATAATATTAAATCTAAAATGATCGAAATTGTTATATATTTTTATTATAATTCTTCAAACAGTCATCAAATTAACACTAATTAAAAAATTGTATCTTTCTTTTAGAGTTATTGGAATGAACGGCTAGGTCATATAGTTTATAGGAAAAAAATGAATAATTAAGGGTGTGTTTGATATAACGGAAAATGTTTTCCGTGGAAAATATTTTCTTGGAAAACAAGTAGTAATCTTATTCATTTTCCGGTGTTTGGTACGCAAATTAAGGAAAATGACTTCTCAAGAGTATTCATAAATAATTTAGATATAATAAACATGAAGCCATAAACTTTCGAACCAACAACCTTCTGAACCCACCAATTTCATAAACTTCTTAAATGCTAAATTTTCAAAATCGCGAAATTTTGAACCCGTAAACTTCCAAACACATAAACCTCCGAACTCATAACTTTGGAACTTGTAAAATTTCGAACCTGTAAAACGAAAAATGAAAAAACTAAAACTAAAAAATATATAAAAAAATATTTTTTCCAGGGGGAGAGGGGAGATGGTTGGTGCAGAAAAACGAAAAAACAGAAATTTGAAATTACAAAAAAAAAAGGTAAAAAAAATAAAAATTGGGAGG
>ML422195.1:22368-33242 GCA_005239525.1 Nicotiana knightiana | reverse complement strand
TGGAATTCCGCCAGTCGTGCATGTATTATCGCCTGCCATGGTCCAAGTCGGACGCCTTGGTATGGAGCTGGTACCGGATTGCATGATATTTCGCCGGGACATCAAATACGACCCAAGGAACCACAACGCTTTGAAATGATCAAGTTACATTTTTTTTTGCATTTTATGGCTATTAAATTTGAATTCTGCCACTCGTGCCTCTATTATCGCCTGCCATGGTCCAGGCGAGATACCTTGGTACGGAGCCGGTGCCGGACCACATGATATTTGTCCGGGACATCAAATACAACCCAAGAAACCATAACCAACTCTTCGAAAGGATCAAGTTACATTTTTTTGAATTTTATGGCAATTATACTGGAATTCCGCCAAGTCGTGCCTGTATTATCGCCTGCCATGTTCCAGGCCGGACGCCTTGGTACGGAGCCGGTACCAAATCACATGATATTGGTCCGAGACATAAAATGCTACCCAAGGAACCATAACCATTGCTTCGAAATGATCAAGTTACATTTTTTGGAATTTTATGGCAATTAAACTGGAATTCCGCCAGTCGTGCATGTATTATCGCCTGCCATGGTCCAGGTCGGACTCCTCGGTACGGAGCCGGTACCAAATCTCATGATATTTGTGCGGGACATCAAATACGACCCAAGGAACCATAACCAACGCTTCGTAATGATCAATGTACATTATTTGGCATTTTATGGCAATTAAACTAGAATTCTGCGAGTCGTGTATGTATTATCGCCTACCATGGTCCAGTCCAGATGCCTTCGTATGGAGCCGGTACCGGATCGCATGATATTTTTCCGGGACATCAAAAAAGACCCAAAGAACCATAACCAACACATCTAAATGATCAAGTTACATTTTTTGGAAATTTTTGGCACTTAAACTTGAATTCCGCCAATCGTGTCTGTATTATCGCCTGCCATGGTCCAGGCCAGATGCCTTGGTACGGAGCCGGTACCGGATCACATGATATTTCTCCGGGACATCAAATACGACCCAAGGAACCATAACCAACGCTTCAAAATGATCAAGTTACATTTTTTGGCATTTTATGGCAATTAAATTCGAATTCCTCCAGTCGTGCCTGTATTATCGCCTGCCATGGTCCAGGCCGGACGCCTTGGTACGGTGCCTGTATCGGATTGCATGATATTTTTCTGGGACATCAAATATGACCCAAGGAACCATGACCAACACTACGAGATGATCAAGTTACATTTTTGGAATTTTATGGTAATTAAACTGGAATTCAGCGAGTCGTGCCTATATTATCGCCATCCATGGTCCAGGTCGGACGCCTTTGTACGGATCCGGTACCGGATCGCATGATATTTGTTCCGGACAGCATTTTATGGAAATTAAACTGGAATTCCGCCAGTCGTGCCTGTATTATCGTCTGCAATGGTCCAAACCGGATGACTTGGTAAGGAGCCGGTATCGGATCACTTGATATTTCTCTGGGACATCAAATATGACCCAAGGAACCATAACTAACGCTTCGAAATGATTAAATTAAATTTTTGGCATTTTATGGCATTTAAATTGGAATTCCGTCAGTCGTGCATATATTATGGCCTGCCATAGTCCAGGCCGGACGCCTTGGTACAGAGCCGGTACCGGATCACATGATATTTCTCCGGAACGTCAAATACGACCTAAGGAACCATAACCAATGCTTTGAAATGATCAAGTTACATTTTTTGGCCTTTTATGGCAATTAAACTGGAATTCTGCCAGTCGTGCCTGTATTATCGCCTTCCATGGTCTAGGCCGGACACCTTGGTACGGAGACAGTACTGGGTCGCATGATATTTGTCCGGGACATCAAATACGACCCAAGGAACCATAACCAACTCTTCAAAATGATCAAGTTATATTTTTTGGCATTTTATGGCAATTAAACTGGAATTCAGCGAGTCGTGCCTATATTATCGCCATCCATGGTCCAGGTCGGACGCCTTTGTACGGATCTGGTACCGGATCGCATGATATTTGTTCCGGACAGCATTTTATGGCAATTAAACTGGAATTCCGCCAGTCGTGCCTGTATTATCGCCTGCCATGGTCCAAACCGGACGACTTGGTAAGGAGCCGGTACCGGATCACTTGATATTTCTCTGGGACATCAAATACGACCCAAGGAACCATAACTAACGCTTCGAAATGATTAAATTAAATTTTTGGCATTTTATGGGATTTAAATTGGAATTCCATCAGTCGTGCATATATTATCGCCTGCCATAGTCCAGGCCGAACGCCTTGGTACGGAGCCAGTACCGGATCACATGATATTTCTCCGGAACATCAAATACGACCCAAGGAACCATAACCAATTCTTTGAAATGATGAAGTTACATTTTTTGGCATTTTATGGCAATTAAACTGGAATTCCGCCAATCGTGCCTGTATTATCGCCTGCCATGGTCCAGGCCGGACGCCTTGGTACGGAGCCGGTACCAGATCTCATGATATTTTTCGTGGATATCAAATACGACCCAAGTAACAATAACCAATGCTTCGAAATGATCAAGTTACATTACTTGGCATTTTATGGCAATTAAACTGGAATTCCGCCAATCGTTCATGTATTATCGTCTGCCATGGTCCAGTCTGGACGCTGCGGTACGGAGCCAATACCGGATCGCATGATATTTGTTCGGGACATCAAATATGACCCAAGGAACCATAATCCATGCTACGAAATGATTAAGTTACATTTTTTGGCATTTTATGGCAACTAAACAGGAATTCAGGCAGTCGTGCCTGTATTATCGCCATCCATGGTCCAGGCCGGACGCCTTGGTATGGATCTAGTACAGGATTGCATGATATTTTTCCGGGACATCAAATTCAACCCAAGAAACCATAACCAACTTTTCGAAAAGATCAAATTACATTTTTTCTCATTTTATGGAAATTAAACTAAAATTCCGCCAAGTCGTGCCTGCATTATCGCCTTCTACGGTCTAGGCCGGACGCCTTGGTACGTAGCCGGTACCGAATCGCATGATATTTGTCCGGGACATCAAATACAACCCAAGGATTCATAACCAATGCTTCGAAATGATCAAGTTACATTTATTGGAATTTTATGGCAATTAAACTGGAAGTCCGCCAGCCGTGCCTGTATTATTGCCTGCCACAGTCCAGGTCGGATGCCTTGGTACGGAGCCGGTACTGAATCACATGATATTTCTCCGGGACATCAAATACGACCCAAGGAACCATAACCAACGCTTCGAAATGATCAAGTTACATTTTTTGGCATTATATGGAAATTAAACTGAAATTCCGCTAGTTGTGCCTGTATTATCGCCTGCCATGGTCTAGGCCGGATGCCTTGGTATGGAGCTGGTACCGGATATCATGATATTTGTTCGGGACATCAAATACGAGCCGAGGAACCATAACCAACGCTTCGAAATGACCAGATTACATTTTTTGGTATTTTATGGCAATTAAACTGCGATTCCGCTAGTCGTTCCTGTATTACCGCCTGCCATTGTCAAGGCCGGACACCTTGGTACGGAGCCTGTATCGGATCGCATGATATTTCTCTAGGACATCAAATATGACCCACGGAACCATAACCAACGCTCAGAAATGATCAAGTTACATATTTTTGGCATTTTATGGAAATTAAACTGGAATTTCGATAGTCGTGCCTTTTATTATCGCGTGCCATGCTACAAGCCGGACGCCTTGGTTCGGAGCCGGTACCGAGTCGCATGATATTTTCCGGGATATGAAATATGACCCAAGGAACCATAACCAATGCTTCGAAATGATCAAGTTACATTTTTTGGCATTTTACGGCAATTATAGTGGAATTGTGCGAGTCGTGCCTGTATTATCGCCTACTATGGTCCAGGCCGGACGCCTTGGTACGGAGCCGGTACCGGGTCACATGATATTTTCCGGGATATGAAATATGACCCAAGGAACCATAACCAACGCTTCGAAATGATCAAGTTACATTTTTTGGCATTTTATGGCAATTATAGTGGAATTCTGCCAGTCGTGCCTGTATTATCGCCTGCTATGGTCCAGGCCGGACGCCTTGGTACGGAGCCGGTACCGGGTCGCATGATATTTGTCCGGGACATTAAATATGACCCAAGGAACCATAACATACGCTTCGAAATGATCAAGTTACATTTTTTGGCATTTTATGGCAATTAAACTAGAATTCCGTCAGTCGTGCCTCTATTATCGCCTGCCATGGTCCAGGCCGGACGCCTTGGTACAGAGCTTGTACCAGATCGCATGATATTTTTCCAAGACATCAAATACGACCCATGGAACCATAACTAATGCTCTGAAATGATCAAGTTACATATTTCTGGCATTTTATGTCAATTAAACCGGAATTCCGTCAGTCGTGCCTCTATTATCTCCTACCATGGTCTAGGCCGGATGCCTTGGTACAGAGCTGGTACCAGATCGCATGATATTTTTCTAGGACATCAAATACGACCCACGGAACCATAACTAACGCTCTGAAATGATCAAGTTACATATTTTTGGTACAGAGCCGGTATCGGGTCACATCATATTTTTCGGGATATGAAATATAACCCAAGCAACCATAACCAACGCTTCGGAATGATCAAGTTAAATGTTTTGGCATTTTATGGCAATTAAACTGGAATTCCGCCAGTCGTGCCTGTATTATCGCCTTCCATGGTCCAGGCCAGACGCCTTGGTATGGAGTTGGTACTGGATATCATGATATTTTTCCAGGACATAAACTACGAGCCAAGTAACCATAACCAACGCTTCGAAATGACCAGGTTACATTTTTTGGCATTTTATGGAAATTAAACTGGAATTCCGATAGTCGTGCATTTTATTATCGCGTACCATGGTACAGGCCGGACGCCTTGGTACGGAGGGGGTACCTGGTCGCATGATATTGTCCGGGATATGAAATATGACCCAAGGAACCATAACCAATGCTTCGAAATGATCAAGTTACATATTTTTGGCATTTTATGGAAATTAAACTGGAATTCCGCCAGTCGTGCCTGTATTATCGCCTGCTATGGTCCAGGTCGGACGCCTTGGTACGGAGCCGGTACCGGTTCGCATGATATTTCTCCTGGACATATATGACCGAAGGAACCATAACATACGCTTCGAAATGATCAAGTTACATTTTTTGGAATTTTATGGCAATTAAACTGGAATTCCGCCAGTCGTGCTTGTATTAGCGCCTGCCATGGTCCAGGCCGGACGCCTTGTTACGGAGCTGGTACAGGATCGCATGATATTTGTCCTGGACATCAAATACGACTCAAGGAACCATAACCAACGGTTCGAAATGATCAAGTTATATTTCTTGGCATTTTATGGCAATTAAACTGGAATTACGTCTGTCGTGCCTCTATTATTGCCTGCCATGGTCCAGGCCGGACGCGTTGGTACAGAGCTGGTACCGGATCACATGATATTGTCCGGGATATGAGATATGACCCAAGGAACCATAACCAACGCTTTGAAATGATCAAGTTACATTTTATGCCAATTATACTAGAATTCTGCCAGTCGTGCCTATATTATCGCCTGCTATGGTCCAGGCCGGACGCCTTGGTACGGAGCCGGTACCGGGTGGCATGATATTTGTCCGGGGACATTAAATATTACCCAAGGAACCATAAAATACGCTTTGAAATGATCAAGTTACATGTTTTGGCATTTTATGGCAATTAAACTGGAATTCCGCCAGTCGTGCCTATATTAGCGCCTGCCATGGTCCAGGTTGGACGCCTTGGAACGGAGCCGGTATCGGATCACTTGATATTTTTCCTGGACATCAAATACGACCCAAGTAACCATAACCAACGCTTCGAAATGATCAAGTTATATTTTTTGGCATTTTATGGCAATTAAACTGGAATTCCGTCAGTCGTGCCTCTATTATCGCCTGCCATGGTCCAGGCCGGACGCCTTGGTACAGATCTAGTACCGGATCGCATTATATTTCTCCAGGATATCAAATATGACCCACGGAACCATAACCAACGCTCTGAAATGATCAAGTTACAATTTTTTGGCATTTTATGGCAATTAAACTGGAATTCTGCCAGTCGTGCATGTATTATCGCCTGCCATGGTCCAGTCCGGACGCCTTGGTACGGAGCCGGTACTGGATCGCATTATATTTTTTTGGGACATCATATACGACTGAAAGAACCATAACCAATGCTTCTAAATGATCAAGTTAAATTTTTTGGCATTTTATAGCAATTAAACTTGAATTCAGCCAATTGTGCCTGTATTATCACTTGCCATGGTCCCGGCCGAACGCCTTGTTACGGAGCCGGTACCGGATTGCATGATATTTCTAAGGGACATCAAATACGACCCAAGGAACCATAACCAACACTTCGAAATGATCTAGTTACATTTTTGGCATTTTATGGCAATTAAACAAGAATTCAGCCAATCGTGCCTGTATTATCGCCATTCATGGTCCATGCTGGACGCCTTGCTACGGATCTGGTACCGTATCGCATAATATTTGTCCGTGACATCAAATACAACCCAAGAAACCATAACCAACTCTTCGAAAGGATTTTCTAGAATTTTATGGCAATTAAACTAGAATTCTGCCAAGTCGTGCCTGCATTATCGCCTTACATGATCCAGGTCGGACGCCTTGGTACGTAGCCGGTACCGAATCGCATGATATTTGTCCGGGACATCAAATACAACCCAAGGATTCATAACCAATGCTTTGAAATGATCAAGTTACATTTTTTGGAATTTTATTGCAATTAAACTGGAATTCTGCCAGCCGTACCTGTATTATCGCCTGCCATAGTCCAGACCAGACGCCTTGGCACGAAGCCGGTACCGGATCACATGATATTTCTCCAGGACATCCAATACGACCCAAGGAACCATAACCAATGCTTCGAAATGATCAAGTTACATTTTTTGGCATTTTATGGCAATTAAACTGGAATTCCGCCAGTCGTGCCTGTATTATCGCCTGCCATGGTCCAGGCTGGACGTCTTGGTACGAAGCCGGTTCCAGATCGCATGATATTTGTCCGGACATCAAATACGACCCAAGGAACGATAACCAATGCTTCAAAATGATCAAGTTACATGTTTTGGCGTTTTATGGCAATTAAACTGGAATTTTTCTAGTCATGCCTGTATTATCGCCTACCAGTGTCCAGGCCGGACGCCTTGGTACGGAGCTGGTACCAGATCCCAAGATATTTTTCCGGGACATCAAATATGACCCAAGGAACCATAACCAAAGCTTTGAAATGATCAAGTTACACTTTATGGCAATTAAACTGGAATTCCGCCAATCGTGCCTGTATTATCGCCTGCCATGGTCCAGGCCGGACGCCTTGGTACGGAGCCGGTACCGAATAGCATGATACTGGTCTAGGACATGGAATCGAGCCAAGTAACCATAACCAATGCGTCGAAATGATCAAGTTACATTTTATGGCAATTAAACTGGAATTCCGCCAATCGTGCCTGTATTATCGCCTGCCATGGTCCAGGCCGGACACCTTGGTATGGAGCCGGTACCGGATCCCATGATATTTGTCCGGAACATCAAATAAGACCTAAGTAACCATAACCAACTCTTCGAAATGATCAAGTTACATCTTTTGGAATTTTATGGCAATTAAACTGGAATTCCGCTAGTCCTGCCTGTAATATCGCCTGCCATGGTCCAAGCCGGACGACTTGGTACGGAGCTGGTATTGGATTGCATGATATTTGTCCGGGACATCAAATACCACCCAAGGAACCATAAACAACACTTGGGAATGATCAAGTTATATTTTTTGGCATTTTATGCCAATTAAATTGGAATTTTGCCAGTCGTGCCTCTATAATCGCCTACCATGGTCCAGGCCGGACACCTTGGTACGGAGCTGGTATTGGATTGCATGATATTTGTCCGGGACATCAAATACGACCCAAGGAACCATAACCAATGCTTCGAAATGATCAAGTTACATTTTTTGGCATTTTATGCCAATTAAATTGGAATTTTGCCAGTCGTGCCTCTATAATCGCCTACCATGGTCCAGGCCGGATGCCTTGGTATGGAGCTACTACCGAATCACATGGTATTTGTTCGGGAAATCAAATACAACACAAGTAACCATAACCAATGCTTGAAAATGATCAAATTACACTTTTTTTCATTTTATGGCAATTAAACTAGAATTCCGCCAGTCGTGCCTATATTATCGCCTGCCATGGTCCAGGCCGGACACCTTGGTACGGAGCTGGTACCGAACTGTATGATATTTGTCTGGGACATCAAATACAACCCAAGAAACCATAACCAACTCTTCGAAACGATCAAGTTACATTTTTTGGAATTTTATGGCAATTAAACTGGAATTCCGCCAAGTCGTTCCTATATTGTCGCCTTCCATGGTCTAGGCCGGACGCCTTGGTACGTAGCCGGTACTGAATCGCATGATATTTGTCCGGGACATCAAATACGACCCAAGGAACCATAACCAATGCTTCGAAATGATCAAGTTACATTTTTTTGAATTTTATGGCAATTAAACAGGAATTTCGCCAGCCGTGCCTGTATTATCGCCTTCCATAGTCCATGTCGAACGCCTTGGTACGGAGCCGGTACTGGATAGCATGATACTTCTTCGGGACATAAAATATGACACAAGGAACCATAACCAACACTTCGAAATGATCAAGTTACATTTTTTTGCATTTTATTGTAATTAAACTTGAATTCCGCCACTCGTGCCTGTATTATCGCCTGCCATAGTCCAGACTGGACGCCTTGGTACAGAGCCGGTACCGGATAGCATGATATTTGTCCGGGACATCAAATACGACCCAAGGAACCATAACCAATGCTTCGAAATGATCAAGTTACATCTTTTGGCATTTTATGGCTATTAAACTTGAATTTCGCTAGTCGTGCATGTATTATCGCCATCCATGGTCCAGGCCGAACGCCTTGGTATGGAGCCGATATCGGATCACATGATATTTTTTTGGGACATCAAATAAAATCCAAGGAACCATAACGAACTCCTCGAAATGATCAAGTTACATTTTTTGGCATTTTATGGCAATTAAACTGGAAATTTCGTCCAAGGCTAAATACGGGCGAGAGACCGATAGCGAACAAGTACCACGAGGGAAATATGAAAAGGTCTTTGAAAAGAGAGTCAAAGAATGCTTGAAATTGTCAGGAGGGAAGCCGATAGGGGCCGGCGATGCGCCCCGGTCGGATGTGGAATGGTGTTGAGCCGGACCGCCGATCGACTCGGGGCGTGGACCAGCGTGGATTGTGGCATGATAATTCTCCGGGACATCAAATACGACACAAGGAACCATAACCAATGCTTCGCAATGATCAAGTTACATTTTTTTGCATTTTATGGCAATTAAACTGGAATTCCGTCACTCGTGTCTGTATTATCGCCTGCCATGGTCCAGACTGGACGCCTTGGTATAGAACCGGTACCGGAATTCCGCCAGTTGTGCCTCTACTATCGCCTGCCATGGTCCAGGTCGGACGCCTTGTTACGGAGCCGGTACCGATCGCATGATATTTGTCCTGGACATCAAATATGAACCAAGGAACCATAAAAAATGCTTCGAAATGATCAAGTTACATATTTTGGCATTTTTTGGCAATTAAACTTGAATTCCGCCAGTCATGCCTGTATTATCGCCTGCCATGGTCCAGGTCGGACTCCTTGGTACGGAGCCAGTACCAAATCTCATGATCTTTGTCCGGGACATCAAATAAGACCCAAGGAACCATAACCAATGCTTCGAAATTATCAAGTTACATCTTTTGACATTTTATTGCTATTAAACTAGAATTCCGCTAGTCGTGCATGTATTATCGCCATCCATGGTCCAGGTCAGACGCCTTAGTATGGACCCGATACCGGATCGCATGATATTTTTCCGGGACATCAAATACAACCCAAGGAACCATAACCAACGCTTCGAAATGATCAAGTTACATTTTTTGGCATTTTATGGTAATTAAACTGGAATTCCGTCAGTCGTGCATGTATTATCGCCTGCCATGGTTCAAGTCGGACGCCTTGGTACGAAACTGGTACAATCGCATGATATTTTTTCGGGATATCTTATACGACCCAAGGAACCATAACCAACGCCACGAAATGATTAAGTTACATTTTTTGGCATTTTATGGCAATTAAACTGGAATTCTGCCAATCGTGCCTGTATTATCGCCTGCCATGGTTTAGGCCGGAGGCCTTGGTACACAGCCGCTACCGGATGGCATGATATTTTTCCAGGACATCAAATATGACCCACGGAACCATAAACAACGCTTCGAAATAATCAAATTACATATTTTGGCATTTTATGGCAATTAAACTGGAATTCCGCCAGTCATGCATGTATTATCGCCTGCCATGGTCCAGCCCGGACGCCTTGGTACGGAGTCGGTACCGGATCTCATGATATTTTTTCGGGACATCAAATACAACCCAAGGAACCATAACCAACACTTTAAAATGATCAAGTTACATTTTTTGGCTTTTTATGGCAATTAAAATGGAATTTCGTCAGTCGTGCATGTATTATCGCCTGCCATGGTCCAGGTCGGACGCCTTGGTACGGAGCCGGTACCGGATCGCATGATATTTGTCCGGGATATCAAATATGACCCAAGGAACCATAACTAACGCTTTGAAATGATCAAGTTACATTTTTTGGCATTTTATAGAAATTAAACAGGAATTCTGACAGTCGTGCCTATATTATCGCCTACCATGGTCCAGGCCGGACGCCTTGGTATGAAGCCGATGCCCGATCGCATGATATTTTTTCGGGACATCAAATAC
>ML422190.1:73982-160564 GCA_005239525.1 Nicotiana knightiana | reverse complement strand
GGGTATTCTAATCCTGTTTCACCCATGAAATCCCTTTTTCTTTAAATCATTACACAATCAATGGCCTAAACGTCATCCTCTTATCATTTATCATAGTTACACCCTTACTTCACTACCAGGGTAGCATTCCATCTCTTATAAATGCTCCTAGTTTTAAGCTCTTTTGAGTTCACTCATGCTATACTGAACTTTTTATAAGTTTATGGAAACCATAAGCTCTTTTGTTGTGATTGGTTTAATCCCGAGGACTTACCTATTCTCGTCGCGTTCTCATTCACCTTTTCTTATCCTTACTCCTGTCTAGCTAAAAACGTGTTGCTCTACCATAATTTAGCTTGTGACCTACGCATATCTATTTATACTACTCGCAACCTTCCTTTTAACATGCTAGCACCATAGATTTCCTTTAGTGCCTTCTCAATTGTCTTTAAATATAAGAAATTACTTTTCTTGGTCGTTCTGTCACTTGCTACATGGATACTTGGCTTATCTTAGTGCCCACGAATACTGGAGTTTCCTTGTATCTCATATGATCTCAATTATCAACTCTTGATTATTTTTTCTTCTTCGCGTTCATTAGCCACGATAGGTTCCACTTTCTTATGGAGTGCATACAATATTATAGTGAGACTCATGTTACAAGACCATTTCTTCTTTATGTCTCTATGCTTATGTTGAAGCCTTCTTCCTTATTTCCTCAGCTGGTCTTTCGTTGGAGTGCTTAGGGAAGACCCTCTAAATTTTGTAAAGCTGCTTATTACATTGTATATCCCACGGTATTTATGATATTCTTACTCGCCTATCATTATCCTTAGTTACTTACCTTCGCGCCTTTGTGCTCGTAGGGTTGCTTCTGAATTGAAATTTTAGTTGTGTCCCTAGTGTCACTCCCTTTTATTTCTGTAACACTTATTTGGTACCTTCTACTACCCTAACTCTTATCTGAATATTTCTCGAGGATTACGATCTCGTATCTGGGAGACTGAATTTCATATGCTATGTTTCACTACGTTTATCTTGCATGATCTACTGATTTGTATGTATCCTCCTATCTAGCCATAACTAGGCTCTTCCTGAATCAACTACAGACTACCCGTTGGTCCACTCTCATATCTGTATTTTATGTAATGCCTCTTAGCGTTATGCCTTTTGTCTTAACGTACCTCTCGTACGTGATTCTTATGTATCAAGTGTTCATTCCCACTTATTTAACAATATCATCAAGTGCGAAACCCTTATTGATTCTCCCCGGTGTCATGCTTGCATAATGTTCTGGAGTCATATTATACTTGTAGGATCTGAATAAATGCAATCTCATTCCTTTCACTTTTTTACCGCATTCTTCCTTTACCATTCAATAATTACCTCTTCATCTTTGGCATTTCTTTTTCACATCTTCACTGATATATTACTCGTCTTGCGGTAACCCTTCTACACCAAGGATAATTGAATCTCTTATGCACAAGGGTGTCACCTGGTGTAGCTGGAACATTTAGTCCCTTAAGATTAACTCTGCTCATAGTGCATGCTTTAGGGAAGCGTCTTCTTGAATAACCTTTAAAGGTTATTCTTCTATTGTTCATTCTAACATTGTCGAATCACATATACTCGTAAGGGAAGTATTAGTGGAAATATGAGCACCCACAAAACTACTGCTAGTACTGAAAAGATATGCTCGATATATAAGAGACATATTCAGAGGAAGTTATATCCAAAATGGTTGACTCACACAAGCTGAAAAGCACTTTATTCGAGGTGATATAAGTGGAATAAGGGAAATATTTTCTCATAGTCCGAAAGGAAATGAATATAGAACAATTTGAATATTCTTATATACAATTTTATATGATGGTTGTGACTATGTAGAAAACATAATTGCCATGGGAAAGATTGGCTCATATTGGAATATGTCCAAGATTGCTCGTACCTTCTTCAAGAGAATCAAACTAAATCAGTTGAACATCAATTTTATGAGTGCTAATTCTCCAGAAGGTGTCTTAATAATATACTCAGTTGGGTGAACGTCGACATCAGGAATACAGCAATGCAGGGATTATGGAGAAGGATAACAAGGAATGTAACTGGGAGACTCAGCAGAACCTTTGTGATGACTGCTTTGGCAGCACTGACTTACCTCATTTGGAAGGCAAGAAATGAGCATTATATACCAAAGAGTCCCAAACTATAAATGGTATACAATCTAGTCAAAGAGGAAAGCAAATTCGAGTAGTAGAAATTGTATAAAAGAGATAGCGATTTAGGTGTTGAGTATTGAAGTTTTGATGATAAGAAAAGTATGACTAACTGTTCAAAGAACCAGGTCCTCAACGTAGCTGCTTAACTATTCTGAATAACCGGCTCCTCGGGAGAAAGAATTAGCTCCTCATGAGTAATACTTGTACGTCTGTACTAGACATTAACTTTATCTCAAATTTACTCAAGTCCGAGTTCGGTGGAAGATGATTGCTATAAGTGATAAGGGTCGTTGCTCAAGAAGATATGAATCATTCAATCAGAGAAAAAGTCCCAAACCTTGTGGAATACTTGGGAACAGAATGAGTCCTATCAAAGAGGAAGCTGACTATGAATAGGACTTCTAGAAGATCTTAAGTTGTGTTTCAAATAGGATCGACTTTGGATTTCTATACTATCCTTTTAGGATCCACTTTGGATTTCTAAACTATCCTTTTACACATCAACTAAAGAGTCATAAGTCATTTACTTTTGTTGAGTAATTGGCTTGTATTCTTCCTGAGTAAGTCTAGTGAATGTGTTTTAGGAAATTGAGTTGTAATCAAGTGTCATAAACAATTAGTGAGTCGGAGTGAGTATTTTGTTTTACAAGTTAGAGTAACTTGTGAATCAAATAGGAGTACTAGGAGTACTGGAGAGTATTTAATTATAGTCCTGCAATTGATACATTTTGGCTCATTGTTCTAATGGAGTTGGAGTTAAAAATCCTACGTGGTAGGTCATGATTTTTACACCTTTTGAGCCGGGTGATTTTTCAGGTAAAAATCGTTGTGTTAATTTTATTGCTTGTTCACTTTACGATTAAGGAACACGCTAAAGAACTAAGTTCTTTAATAATCCATACGGTCACTTAAACTAATAAATTCTATTAGAGATGGTTCTCTCATTTACACGGTAACACCTAGAGAGATATTTGAAAAAAATGAGTGCTTTACCTGGAAGTAATGAAGGACAACCAACTATCAGGCCGCCCCTGTTCAATGAAAATTATTACAGTTGGTGGAAGGCAAGAATGGAATACTTCCTAACAGCTGAAGACTATGAACTATGAACCATAGTGAACTAAGGTCATTTGATTCCTACTAAACAGAATGCACAAAATGGTACAGTTCTTAAGGACCCCAATGATGGAGAATAATGCAAAGACTAAGACAATCATTATCTGTGGACTTGATCCTGATGAGTATAATATAATTTCTGTGTACTCTAATGTGAAGCAGATATGAGATGCACTCCAAACTGCTCATGAAGGAACAAACCATGTAAAGAGATCAAGGATTTAGCTACTCATGATAAACTATGAGTTTTTTTGTCCATGAAAGAGTTTGAGCCCATCCAAGATATGATTACTAGGTTCACTATAACAACCAATGAACTGAAATCATTTTGAAACGTATTTACCTTAGAAGAGTTGGTTAACAAATTTCTAAGAATCCTTCTAGTTTCATGGTAATAAAAAAACATAACAATACAAGAAGCCAAGGAATTGGACAAAATCTCACTTGATGAGTTGGTTGGAAACATAAAAACCCATGACATATAGGCGTATGAGGATGATTCATCTGATTATGATGATCCTGATCTAGCAATGTTTGTCAAGTTCAAAAGGTTCATGAAGAATTCCAAAATGCATCCAAGATAGAGACCAGTAGTAAGCCCAAGCAGATTGACAAAGCTAACTATGATGGGTGCTACAAGTGTGGCAAGCTAGATCATATGGTCCAAATGTGGGAAATTGAGCGGAGGAAAGAACGAGCTGAAAAAGAGAAACGGGAGAAGATGAGAGAAAGGGCACCAACAACGGAAAAATCCTAGGCAAAGGACTTACTGAAGAAATGAAGCAGGCATTCTTGGCAACATACGAGGGTAGTGGAAGTGTTCAAGAGGAAGAAAAGGAGGATGAGGCTATAAGTCTCTAGGCTGTGATTGATGAACATCAAGATGTGAAGAAACGAAACCCCAGTACTGCTTGGAATGCACATTGGAAGACCTCCAGGATATGATGACTATGTTCACTATAATAACCAATGAATTGAAATCACTTAGAAAGGTGTTTACCTTAGAAGAGTTGGTTAACAAAGTTCTAATAATCCTTCCAGCTTCATGGGAATAAAAAAACACTGCAATCCATGAATCCAAGGAATTGGACAAAATCTCACTTGATGAGTTGGTTGGAAACTTAAAAACTCATGGCATGAGAAAGATAGAACTGCGCAAGGAATAACCAAACAAGGATAACGCTTTGGTTCTTAAAGCGCCCGAGGATGATAAATGTGACTATGATAATCTTGATCTAGCAATGTTTGTTAAATTCAAGAGGTTCATGAAGAATTCCAAAAGTGCAACTAAGATAGAGACAAGTAGTAAGCCCAAGAAGATCGGCAAAGCTAACTATGATGGGTGCTCCAAGTGTGGCAAGCTAGATCACATGGTCAAGCACTGCCCAATCTGGGAAATTGAGCAGAGAAAAGAATAAGCTGAAAAAGAGAAACGGGAGAAGATGAGAAAAAAGGGTTCCAACAAAGGAAAAATCCCAGGCAAAGGATTTACTGAAGCAATGAAGCAGGAATTCTTGGCAGCACATGAGGACAGTGGAAGTGATCAAGAGGAAGAAAAGGAGGATGAGGCTATAAGTCTCTATGCTGTGATTGATGAACACATGATCTGAAGACAGAACCCCAGTACTTCTTGGAATGCACATTGGAAGACATCTTTTTTTTAATGAACACCATTATGATGAATGGAAGCTACGTATGGAAATATTTCTTCAGGCTACTGAATTTGACCTTTGGGTAATTGTCAGTCATGGACCAATTTTACCAACCAAATTGGATAATGAAGGTAAAAAGTTCAACAAAAGAGAAGAGGAATACCATGAGAAAGATCGTCAGCTAGTTCACAAAAATGATAAAGCAAAGGACTTGCTCTACAGAAGCCTGTCTAGAAACACTCACCTCAGAGTATCCTCTTGAATCTCTCCTCATGCTATATGGAGGACCTTGGAAACTGAATTTGGAAATAAAAAAATCGACGTGGCTTTTATGGCGATTGAAGAATCCAAAACAGAGGAAGACGTGATAGGAAAGATAGCCATGAGTGATTCAGAAACTGAAGATGAAGCAAATGGGTAAGTACATCTCACTTGAAAGAAAATATTCATGCTATGTCAAAAAAAATGATTGCCATAATTGTGACATTAATTAATGAAATGGATAAAAAGATTACTACAAATTATTAGTTAATAATAACCTTTCTTGTGTCAAACTTAATATGCAAGAGCTTGAATATGACAAAGCTAGTTTAGAGAAACATGTCAAAAACCTTAAGAACCAGGTTCTTGAGCTTACTTCTGAGAATGAGAAATCTCATGATATACATGGTTGTTGGACCAAGTGGAAGTTTTTTTTGAAGATTGACAAAGGAAATTCGAGCATGAATCAGGTCCATTCTCTATGTTACACAAACACGGGCAGATTCGAGCACAAAGGATGCACGTGAAGAAGATAAGCTTAACTTGTTATATTTAATATCTATTCATCGAAAAGGTTGCATAATTGATAAGGAGAAGGACTCCTTACTCAAGGAGAACACTATCCAAGACAAGGGAGGAGTTAGAAGTTAAGGACAACTAGAACTCTTCCACCAAGGAAGAGTAGCATCGGAAATCTAGTTACTTCTTAATCTACTAACTCTATATATTGCAGGATGTTCTCATTTTGCAGGTACGTACAAAAGCTAAAGTTAAACGTGAGTTGAGAGCAAAATAGCAAGGCTTTTTGCAAGAAATTCTTGTGTGATTCAAGTGTGTGAACCTGAAGCTACATGAACCAGATAAAATAACCAGTTCCAAGTTTATGTCTTTTATTCTAGTTCAATTGTAGTATGCATTTTCCAAATTGCAACTTTCAGCTTTATCTAGAAGCAATTGTAATAGGTACTCTACATATTCAAGTTAGAGTTAACTTGAAGTTATCGCAACAGTTAGAGGTTGGTTGTCACAACGGGATTAGAGATAATCCTTTAGTTTACAAAGAGTTTTTGCAAATGTTGTTTTGGCTTAGTGATTTAGTGGAGTGTTGGGGAAAATCCTACTAAGTAGTAGGTCGTAGTTTTTTCACCTTTTGAGCCAGTTGTTTTCCACGTAAAAATACTTGTGTTCTTTACTTGATGCATTTACTATTTCAGCAACAATATGTTAAGGAACACTTAGAATAACTAGACCCTTCTATAATTAGTGCACACGAAAATTGGATACCACACAAATCACTCTCCCCCCTCCGTGTGGTATTGATGTATAAAACATAAATTGGTATCAGAGTAGGTTATCCTTAAAGAGGCTAACACCTAAGGTGAAGATCAAGATGAGTGCACCACCTGGAAACGGGTAAGGGCAATCCACTGCTAGGCAACCACTCTTCAATGGCCAGTACTACTCTTGGTGGAAAAACAGGATGAGAGATCACATTATAGGAGAGGACTATGAGCTATGAGACATTGTCACCGATGTTCCACTGGCTACCTTGAACAAAAATGCTAAAAGAGTAGATATGCCAAAGACAAGAGCTGACTGCACTGCTGAGGACTTGAAGAAATGGCTTGTTTGTGGACTTGGTCCAGACGAGTACAATAGAATCCAAAGATGTACCACTGCTAAGGAAATCTGGGACACCCTGCAAGTGGCTCATGAAGGAACACCTCAGGTGAAGAGTTTCAAAGGAACTCTACTGTATTCTCAATATGAGAACTTTACTATGAAGGAAAGAGAGACCATTCAAGAGATGTACACAAGGTTCACTACATTGACAAATGAACTAAAGTCTCTTGGAAGGATTATACCAGATGAAGATAGAGTCGAGAAGATTTTGACAAGGGTTCTGCATGTTACTTGGGAGAGCAAAATCGCTTTCATTTAGGAATCAATAACATTGCCACCCCTCCACCGGATGAATTAATTGGAAATCTTACTGCCTATGAACTTAGGAGACAAACTATGAAAATGGATGTACCTAAGAAGGAAAGGAGCTTGGCACTCAGAATCACTGAAGGTTCTAATCTAGAAGATGATGAAATGGATCTGATCACCAAGAATTTCAAGAAGTACCCGAGGAGAGGAAAGGGTCCTTCAAGAAGTGAAAGCTACAGCAAGTCAAAGGTTCCTGAAAGCAAACCTATGAAGGATGCTACAAGTGTGGGAAGGCTGATCACCACATCAAGAATTATCCTCAATAGGAAATTGAATGGAATAAGGAAAGAGCTGAACGGAGGAACGGGTTCAACCCAAAAAAAACAAAGGATCAACCAAGGCTATAGTCGCTGCTTTGAGAGAAAGCTCAGATGATGATGATGGGGATGAAGAAGCACTTATGGCCATTGGAGAATCTGATGAGAAAACTGAGGTAAGTGTAATTCATCTCAAAGACAAGATTAAATATTAATCTAAAAAAAGGTTATCCGAGTTACTTCTAGCTCTAATTGATGAATCTGAGTATGTAAACAATGAAAAAGAATAGTTGTCTAAAGAATGTGTGATTTTGAAGGCTTAGTTCAAAAACCTGGAACTTAGGGTTAGTGAAACTGTAAGTGAAAATACTGCTTTGAAGAACCAGGTTCATGCACTTGATTCAAATGTCCTAGAACTTAGATCTGAAAACCTAAAACTGAAATTAGGAACTGGTAAGAAGACAGTTGATCACATACAACTGACTCTAGAATAAAATGTAGGATAAATTAAAGATGAGTTGTATAAAAGGGATGAGCAGGTAAGAATCCTAAATGAGAATCTAAGCAAGGTCAAGCATGAGCTAAATACCTCACATTTGGCTTTGGGAACCTGGCACCTAATGGGATCCCAAAAGCAAGTACCTCACACTTCTTGAAAACAATATTTGCACACACTGTGGTAAAATAGATCACCATAAAAGTGAGTGCACTGCAGAAGAAAAGGCAAGTCAAAATAACAAAGAATTTGTTCAAGGGAAGAATAGGCTATCAAGTTGGGATAAAAAGAATTTGATTCACCCGTTTATCTATAGAGAAGGACCCAAACTAGTTTGTATTCCTAAGACTAACCCCTGATTTCCTTTTGTAGGTCCAAGTGAAGGGGAGCAGCCAAATATGGTACATGGATAGTGCCTGCTCAAAGCACATGACAGGAAACAAGAACCAGTTCCTTTCACTTGAGGACCTTAAAGGAGGTAATGTCTCCTTTGGAAATGGGAAGAAAGGTGAGATCACTGGAATTGGAAAGGTAGGTCATATTGATTCTCACTCTATTGAGAACATCTACTTGATAGATGGGCTGAAGTACAATCTAATAAGTGTATCACAATTATGTGATAGAGGTAACATGGTAGCATTCACCTCTACCAAATGCCTTGTGATTAATCTTACCACTGACAAGATTGTTTTGCAAGGAAAAAGAATAAACAACATTTATGTTGTATATCTGTTCACACTTTGAGAAAATTAACTCACTTGCTTAAGTGTGTTGGATAATGATCCCCTCCTCTGGCACAAGAGACTTGTACATGCCAGTCTAAGTCTACTCAACAAATTAGTCTCCGATGACCTGGTCATAGGGATGCCTAACATTAAGTTCAAGGAAGATAAAGTTTGTGAGGCTCATGCAAGGGGGAAGCAGGTAATATCCTCTTTTAAAAGCAAGAAAGTGATAAGTACCACCAGGACGATGGAACTGGTCCATATGGATCTTTTAGACCATTGAGAACATTAAGCAGATGTGCTAAGAGATATGTGATGGTGCTTGTTGATAATTACTCTAGGTTTACTTGGAAATTATTTTTAATATCTAAATATGAAGTATTTGATATGTTCACTTCATTTGTTAGAAAAACTCAGAAACAACTAGGTAATCAACTTGCATCAATTAGGTGCGATCATGGTACTGAATTTGAGAATTCTAAATTTGCTGAATTTTGTGATGAACATGGAATAGATCATAATATTTTTGCTCCTAGGACTCAACCAAAAAATGGATTAGTTGAATGAAAGAATAGTACACTTGAAGATATGGCTAGGACTATGCTTCTTTCTAGTAAACTGCCCCATAGTTTCTTGGCAGAAGCTGTGAACACTGCATGATACATCATAAATAGGCGCATGACTAGACCTCTTGTAGAGAATATTCCCTAGGAGTTACTTAAGGGGAGAAAGCCAAACATATCCCATCTCAGGGAATTTTGATGCAAGTGCGTTTTGCAAAATAATGGTAAAGACTCCCTAGGTACGTTCCCAGAAGTGATGAGGTAGTATTCTTGGGATATTCTTCCCAAATTAAAGCTTATAAGATTTATAACAAAAGAACTATATGTGTAGAAGAAAGTGTACATGTGGTTTTTGATAAAACTAACATTTTTTCTGAGAGGCGGGAACATGATGATGAAGCAATTGGGCTGGTAAGAAACTCAAATGAAACCATGGCCCAAATTAAAGCTACATTAGAACAAGGAACATGCGATGGAACAGGTCCTTCCACCCAGGGAAACATGACATGGGGAATATAACAAAGGGGAAGTGATCCTCAAACCTCGAGGGAACCTATCCATGAACATGTTCCTTAGCAACAAAAAACTGAAGGAACATCTAGAGGAAACCAGCTAGTTGTGAAACCCTACAAGTATCAAAGTTCTCATCCCATTGAGAACATAGTTACTTATCCAACCTCTGGAATCAAAATTAGATCTTCATTGAATAATCTTTGTGCTTTGGTTGCTTTCTTATTTCTTATTGAACCTAAAATGTTATTGAGGCTTTGCAGGATGTAGACTGGGTAAATGCAATGCAAGTTGAACTCGACCAATTTGAGAGAAGTCAAGTTTGGCATTTGGTAACAAGACCCAAGGAAGGATCAGTAATTGGCACAAAATGGGTCTTCAGAAACAAACTTTATGAAGATGGAGTAATAAGGAACAAGGCAAGATTTGTGGTTCAAGGATATAGTCAAGAGAAGGGCATAGACTATGATGAAACCTTTGTTCCAGTTGCAAGATTAGAAGCAATAAGACTCCTCAAAGCCTTTGTTGCTTACATGGAATTCACTCTCCATCAGATGGATGTCAACAGTGCCTTCCTCAATGGCTATCTAAAGGAAGAAGTATTTTCCAAGCAACATCAGGCTTCGAAAGCAAGGAATGTCATGATCATGTGTACAAACTTGATAAGGCACTTTATGGACTCAAGAAGTCTCCAAGATCATGGTATGAAAGATTATCAAAATTCCTGCTTGAGCATGGCTATAAGAAAGGTAAAATTGATAATATTTTTTTCTTGAAAGAAAAAGGTAAAGATCTCTTGGTAGTTCAGATATATGTTGATGATATAATATTTGGATAAGTAAAGAATTCGCTAAGCTAATGGGGAGTGAATTTGAAATGAGCATGATGGGTGAGATTAATTTCTTTTTAGGCTTACAAATTAAATAAAATTCAAATGGAACTATGATCCATCAATATGAGTATGTAAAAGTAGTTGCTTTAAAGGTTTAAAATGGAAGATTCCAAAGAAATTGACACTCCTATTTCAACAGCTACAAAGTTAGACATAGATGAATCTGGATCATCTGTTGATCAGAAGTTGTATAGGGGAATGATTGGCTCATTGTTGTATCTCCCTACTAGCAGACCTGACATTATTTTCAGTATAAGCCTTTGTGCTAGATTTCAAGCAAATCCAAAAGAGTCTCACTTGATTGATGTCAAGAGGATTGTGAGATACCTAAAAGGTACCACTAACCATTATATATGATATCCAAAAGGTAGTAATTTCAATCTAGTGGGATATGCCGATAATGATTATACAGGTCTTCCTGTGGATAGAAAGAGCACCTCAGGTATGGAACACTTTCTTGGCTCATGTCTTGTGTCTTAGGCCACCAAAAAGCAAAATTATGTGGCCTTATCTACTGCTAAAGCTGAGTATGTTGCTACTGCCTCATGATGTGCTCAATTGTTGTGGATCAAACAGTAATTAATGGACATTGTGATTTATGTAGGTTGTATCTCCATCTTCTTTTATTACACAGCAATTAGTATGAACAAGAACCTGGTTCATCAAAAAAGGACTAAACACATAGATGTGAGGCATCACTTTTTGGGGGACAACTATGAAAATGGTTTGATTACTGTGGAGTTTTGTGCTACTAACAACTAAATAGCTGACATCTTCACAAAATATCTAAGTAGATATAACTTTGAAAGGAATATATTAGAATTAGGGATGATTAAGATTGCCTAAAAGGATCTCTTCAAATTCACAATAGAAAAAAATGAAAAAAAATTTGTTAGAAAATCTATAAATTATGTACATAATTATATTAGATTTTGCTCAGTCTCATACTTTCATTAGTATACTCTTGTGACACGTGCTAAAATGGATCATTTAATCTCTAATAATATTATCTCTATATTCTTGGAAAATTCAGAGTTACACAAAAGATTTCTCAGTGAAGAACCTCGTTCATCAAGATTACTTGGTATGTATTATCCACTCTGCATAATCTGGACTAATTATATCTGGATCATGATTAAGAGGAGAGTACCATTTAATCCTAAATCCTTTGGAAATTATATATTAGTAAATGAACCAGTTTCGTTCAAATAGGAGTCCAAACCGCATTTAGTGTCTAGATTCTAGGGACACTCTTCAACGTCTTTTCAAACTGACTTGCAGTTTGATTAGACTTTTGAAAAGGCTGTCGTTACTCAATGAACTCCTCCACTTTATATTGATTAGGCTTACTTGTTTCTTCACTTCTAGATCTATAAGCCGTCAAAATTCTCTGCAATTTCTCTCATCTTCCAAACACTCACAAACTCATTTTCTAAAACTCCCAAAAAGAGAAATGGAAAACTGTTCTGAAAATACCTCATCACCACCCAAGGAAATCACACCCACACCATCTATCACTCCTTCAACCACACCTCAGTCTAAGAAAGGAATATTTAAGATGATTGCTCGCAAGACTGTGGCTGGGAATGCATTATCCAAGAAATTAGATGAACAATTGAAAGCCGACCAGGAGCAGGAACACCAGAAATCTGATGTCTCATTCAAGTCTTCTATTGAGGGTGAAGAAATTGTTTCTTCTGAAAGAGAACATGTAACTTCTAGCCCAAATATTGCTACTGAAATCATCTCTGAGATCGCTGAAAATCTTGAGAATAGATTCATTCTGGTGGGAACTATGACTGGGGTTGAGTCTACTGAGTATGAGAAAATAGGTGGCAAAAATAAAAAGAGAAAAGAAAAGGAGAGTGAGGGTGTTCAAGATGTTGTGAGGGGTTAGTGGTATATATTTGGAATAAGCACGTGAAGTGTCTAAGTTGCACTTCTACATATAGTTGTTTTGTTTTTACTTCTAAAATTAGGCTAAGGACTGCAATTCTAAATTGTAAAACTAGAGAATATTATTTTTGTTGTTGTTTCAAATAATGTAAAAGGACTAGGGTTGTGACTTCCACCTAGGTATTTTTCTAATGGGTTTTAAACTTTAATGCGTGTTTTCTTGGTCGGGGTGTATTATTGCAATGAACACACAATTACCCACTCAATACCTCTCCGTAAGAGTGGTTTTTCCCAATTTGGCTTTCTCAAGTTCAAATGGGTATTGTACAAAACATTTGATAAAATGCTCAAGTCGAGTTTTACTGTCTCTAGATATGATTTCATCCCAAATTCTTGTTAGCCAAGTTTCCTAGACTAAGTATCTCTTTCTCAAGAAGAGACTCAAATTGGCATGAACTAATGTTTAAGAATATTAATTCTATAATAATAAGAAATAACAAGGCTAAATAATAAACACCCAACCATAAACAACACATAAATCAAAAACCCATTAGGTTCACACACTAGGGTTGGGTCACAACCCTAGCTACAAATATTGGTATTTAAGAAAATAAAGAAGAAAAGATGATAAAACTCATATTGTAAGATTAACAAATGAAAATCCAATGTAAAATCAGCAATATAAGCTAAAGTTGCCTAAAAGGTTAAAGAAAACGGCTACATAACTTTTCAAATTCAAAACTTAACCTAATTTCATGAAAGAAGTCCATTTATACACAGCTAAAATTATCGGACAAAATTTCCCTTTCAGAGGTTCTGCAGCCGCACAATTCTGTGTGCGGTCCGCACTTTTCTTCAGCTTTTGACAGGAGTGGATTCTCCGGCCGCACAATTCTGGATTGCAGACGCATCTCTTGAGTTCTACGGACTGCAAAATTATGGGTACAGTCGCATTGGTCTCTTCTGCGGACCGCACAATTCCTGAGTGCGGTCACAGTGTTGAATTCTACGGCCGCACAATTAAAGTGCGGTCCGTATTTCTTGTTGAGCTTCAAATTGAGAATCTCTGAACTTTGACTTCTGTGGCCGCACAATTATTATGCGGTCCGCACTTTACACTGAGGCTCCCCAGATTTTCCTTCACCTTCTGCGGCCGCACATAGAATTCGACGGTCCGTGCTTGAGCTTCTGTGTCTGATCTTTTGTCCTTGTTCAGATCACTCCTTCTTGAGTTGAATTTCATCGTAATGGCTCATATTCCGATACTCCTGAAAGTAAGCATATTTCATAAGTTTTCGGGAATACCTTTAAATATTTTTGAACAAAAACGAAAGATAAAAGGCGCTAATAAGTAGTCAAAATCCCCACTTATCAACTCCCCCAAACATAAGCTTTTTCTTGTCTTCAAGAAAATAAAGTAATTTCAACCTCCACAAGATAAGAGCTATTCTAGCTAATCTAGGTGAATAAAACACACATCAATTGGGACCAACAATTACCCACACACTCGTGAATTATCAACAAGGAAGTGATTTGAAGTTTTAAGCACCAATAGTTCTAATGTGACACTTGAATATCAAGAGTTGACTTTACTCATCAAGGAAGTTCTCTCTTTCATGTAGGTCATTGTGGATCCCAATCTCTTCATCCTCTACTCTCCGTTAGCATATGTCACTTAAGAATGTAGCACTTAATTCAAGGATTTGTGGAAAGTTCGCTCATCTCTCTCAAAAGAATGTCACAAGTATGGCTCTAAGTACCATATGCTTGCCCCTCATGTAAATCACCACTAATGTAAGCTTGCTCGTCTTGAAATCACGTAGGGCTTTTTCGGAATGTAATGAAGGCGTTTGGCCTAAGGTAGGAAATGTTGGAGTAGAATGGGTTCATCTTTCATTAAGAACTCAAATTTCTCTTTTCGGCTCACGTTGTACCGACTCTTTGAGGAATTTTATTTTTCCTTAGGGGAACTACAAAAACTTGAAATCACTCTTTCTTGGTCATGATATTCATTTTCCCCTTCTTTGTTTTCTCCATGCTTTGCATTTGTGCTTTTCTTTGAATCCTTCAACTCTTCAAGTTATTCACTTTCTTTTTGCATTTTTCTTTTGTTCTTTATTTCTTTTTCTTTTCCTTTCCTTTTCTTCACTTCCTTTCTTTTTTTGTACCTTGATACCACTTTCAAACTCCTCATCTCTCCCCCAAACTTATGTTTTTGCCAATTGTTTCTCATGAGTGTTAAGGAAATCTCGGGTGCCAAGAGATGGTCATTCCAAAATAGGTAAAGGCTTGTAACATGGTTATCAAATGAGAAAGGTTTTAGGATCAAAAGGGTTGACTAGGGATAACATAATTGGTGGGCCATGGAAAATTTCAAAGCGGGTCAAGGAGAACCTACAATCACTTCTCAAGCCAAGAAAAACTTAAAATTTTGCAAAGAAACATATTTTGGGGCAAGTCCTAGACCATTCGCACGGGTACTTGGACTGGCAACAAAAAATCTCACCTCTCACACAGATGGATCGTTAAAGTGGATAGAGTCAAAGGCACAAAACAACCATAGTCAAGATTGAAAATCACTAATGGTTCAACTAAACCACTCGATGATTGTCTAAGTCAACACAAGAGTCACAAGGTCACTAACTAGAACTATTTCTTTCCAAGAACTTGTTTTTAATCATAAACGTCTAGTTAAGTGTGTTGGTACCAAGAGAATCATGCTTGGATTTCTTATTCATTATTACTATTGTCCTTACCTACACGTCAAAAACGGACTCAATTCCTTAAGAAGGTTGTCACGCCATCCACCGTTTATAAGTGTCACCCGGTTCACACAAAAACCACCTTTGGAAAAGAACCGTGGCATTAAGAAAACTAAAGGCTTATTGATCACTTAAACATAAAAAGAAACTACTAAATCAAAAAAGAAGCTATTAAAGTACATAACAAGTTATTAGGCGAAACATTGATTACTAAGAAAATAAAATAAAAAAGCTATGAAGTAAACTACTGAAAGCAAAAATGAATATACAAACTGAGAAAGGGAAAGAGAATATATACATCAATAGAAAAAGATGAATACGTACTGAATGAAAATAAAAATAAGAAAATATTATCAGTTATTACTGGACAATGTCAAATGTCATATCAAAATAGACTCCACCCCCTAAATAAGAATACGTATTGTCCTCAATGCTTAACAAAATCAAAATAAGGAAAGGAAAGTGTGGAGAGGACTCCTTATGTGGTCTTAGTGCCCATAGCACCATCACCTCCCTCAGGCTCCTCCAACTAGATCTCGTCATCCTCTATTAGGGAGTAGCTGGGTTGGTGAACATCTGTAGCATTGTCTCAGCAGTGTGGGCAGTTGTTGAGACTCGCCAGTGTCTGGGAGACTCACGGTGCAGAGGTGGATAAGTGGATGAGGAAGGTACTGATATAGATGGCCTTGAATATGGAGGTGGAGGCATGACAGTTGTCTCGGTGGAAGGCCCGGCTGCTGTGGAAGGCATAGAAGCTGTAGTAGGCATAGCAGCGGAATCTGCAACTACCACCGACGGCTCATCAGACTGGCCTATGATAGTAGTCGACTTACCCTTATTCTTTGGGGTTCCTTGGGTCCTTCAAATAGTACTAGGAGAAAGGCTTCTTAGCCCGAACCTTCGTAACAAATCTCCTGAGCTCCACCCCGCATTCGTGAGATACTCCTTCATAGTGTTGGGATACGGGTAGGAGCTCTCACCCTGCCTGACAACCACCGACATGTTGGCTGACATGATGGAACCCATATTGATTAGGTACCCCACCATGATAAATGTAACTAAGACTGCCCGGGAGACTGGAAGATTGTTCTTCTTTCTGCTCGGGTCTATGCGACTACACACAAATGTTTGCCACCCTTTTGCCTCAAAGTTGAGGGTAGCCCGCTGAGTCGAAACCTCTGATGTGATCCATGGTGGTAGTAGTGGTCCTAGAGCTGCTAAGATCTCAGCTAACCAAGGGCGAGCCGCATCACCCATTGCAAATTTCTCCAAATATTGGACCGACTCAACCTCCTCGAACCCCAAATAGGTGTTCAGGGTGCTCTGATCAAATTGAACCTTCAAGTTCCTCACCTTGGTCACCTTAGTCCCCTTTTTGATATGCGCCACATTGGCGTAGAATTCCCAGAGTAAGTGCTCATTGGAATCCATCACACTTTGAGTGAACCATGTACACCCTTTTTCTCTCCTAGAACTGCTTTGCCATATTCTAGTTAAACCTATCCAAGTATTTCAATAGAAACTGACGCTCAAGTGTGAGCGATCTATGAGGCCACCACTCTCGGAACTTGGTAAAAGTTGTCAGGCTCACGAATCTATCTTCCAAAATCTCCTTTTTTTCGACCTCTCGAGGCCGGCAACTCTAGTATCACCCCCTCGACCGTCATTCGAAATATCCTCATCATCATCAACTATAGCTGGTGCGGCGGGAGTATGAGTAGATAAGGGTTCTGAACCCTAGTTTCCATCTTCTGAACCCTCAGAAGTGCTTTCTGAGGTGGAAGGCCCATTACAGAGCTGGTATCTTTCCAAAAATTGCTATGGTTGATATTGGGCATCAAGTTGTGCCTCCATAGAGTAGCCCTCAGATGCTTCCCTTGATGGGATGTAAGAACTTGATTCATAGGGCTCTATGGCCCTATCTCGCTCAATGGTTGTCTTTTTTGAAATCCCTTTTTGCACAGCCAATGGTTGGGTACCCCTGCTTCGGCCTCGAGAGGGTTCACCCCTCCCCTTAGATATATCACTGTGTCCTCTTAATCTAACCATTGTTTGAAATACATAACAACATGAGTCAGTTAAAGATCAAAACCAGACTATAAAACAGTTGCAGACAAAATAGTGTGCATGAGGGGGAAGTGCGGTCCGCACAATTTTGAGTGCGACTGCATAAGGGCTTGTGTGAACCGCACAATTTTAAGTGCGACCGCACAATTGTAGCTCAAACATGTCAAATCTGTGAAGTCAGAGAATCGATTAATCTGCGGCCGCACACACTTTTCTGAGGTCGCGGTTCAATTTCTGCGGAC
Source organism: Nicotiana knightiana (assembly GCA_005239525.1). Lineage (NCBI taxonomy): Eukaryota > Viridiplantae > Streptophyta > Magnoliopsida > Solanales > Solanaceae > Nicotiana > Nicotiana knightiana. The sequence goes on along the minus strand of ML422190.1, from coordinate 142,938 downwards.
CGTACAATTTTGAGTGCGGTCCACATTATCAATGCACGATTTTTCCCTAGCCTAAATATCTGCGGACCACACAATTCTTTGTGAGACCGCACAATTCAAACACAAACTATAGTTACTTAGGGATTTTCAATTTCTGCACAATTTGGACATGGTATTAGCAAGTTAGACATGGTCCACAGTTTACCCATCCCCCCAATTAGCAAGTAAGAAGTTACCCGCACAATTTTAAGCTCACATGATGATTACTTTGACATTTAGGCATAAAAATAACTAAACTAATTATGAACAAAAATTAAGAAAATTGAAAATTCTAAAGATGAGTGAAGACACCAGTAATGAAGTGATGCATGGAAGAATCTAAGGTGATGAAGTGAGTGAGAGATGCTTGAATCAATTTTAGTGCACTATGCTTGCTTTTGTGTTAAGTGTTCACAGTGTGTAAAGTTTGAACAGTGTGAGGAGGCCACTATTTATAGGTTGACCGATTAGGGCGAAGATTGGAATCTGAGTGCGACATGCAAACTGTTACAACCCATATTCACGTATGTTGGTTCATTCCATCAGTTAGTCGACGTAAATCTGAGAAGATATAATATCCATATCATAAGTGTTGAAGTCACACAAGTTATGAAACAAAAGTCGACAAAAGTTGTCGCAACTTATGTTCGCAATTTTATTTAAACTTTAGGTCAAATGTTACTAAGCTTTTCTCCCAATTTAATTGGAATTATGGGATGATCTACCCACCAAATTTAATATCTATGAGTCTAGTTTCCAACACATTAAATCATTTATCAATAAGACATCGGAGTAGAGAGATATATGTATTGTCGCGAGACTGCACAGGCTGCTAGGTGACAAGTAGGTGTGTCACCTACTTGGTTAAATGAGAGCCCAAAAAGAGGCAATTTCGTGCCGGAAAAAGAGCCTATTCAAAGGATTATCTCCTGAAATATAACCCTCATTATATATCATAAATAACCAGACCTAAACTCCTGCAAACTTCCTCACAAAAATTAACCACAAACCCTAATTGATTTTCTCTCTCTTTCAAGTTCTAATTGGGGGTAAAACCTAGAGTTTGAAGAACCAAGATAAGGACTGAGTTATCCAAAAATTAAGGTAAGTTTACCACTCTCTTTCATCCATTTTTTCTTCTGTAAATTCATGGTAATTCGTTCTAAACTTGTAAGAACTCACGGAACGGTGATCGGAAGCCGTAAGTTCGAGTTATTCACTTGTAGCGGACTGTTTTGTGGACTGTTTTGTGTTGCTGTTGGGATGCGTGTTTTAATACTGTTTTGTGGATTTTTGGAGGAGGAAGGATGTGTAGAAACACCATATAGATGTATGGTGGTGGGCCGGTCGTTCGTCGTAACATTTCCGGGCCGTTTGATACTACTACGATGGTCGTTTTGTGTATGAAGAGATTGCGGTGTGTTGGGATGTTTAATGATTGTTTTGACTTGTGTGAAGTCATATATATAGGGAATGTGCTGTCCATGTCATCGTAAAATATGTTATGGTCGATACATAATAGTTAAGACGCTTAAACGATAACGATAGTGTTGTTTCTTTTATTGTAGACTAAGGAGTCGTGACATTTGCATAGCTTGAGGTTGGGAAGTATATATACAAGGTATGTGAGGCTATCCCTTTCCTTATTTTGCACGACTCCAATTATACATAATGCAATGAATGAGCTTCCAAATATACTCTACCCTTAGAAGCTAGCAGTATTTACATTATTTCCCTTCTTATGGAACAACTGATGTTGAGGTTGCTTCTCTTGTTCTTATGTTATCAATGTAGTTGGTACTTCCTGATTCTTATAAGATTCTTGATGAAGAGTTAGTCCTAATAACGTGCATGGAGAATATTGACCTNCTACCTATCTATCAGAACATGCAGCATGACATGCAGCGTCCACAAATCAAAAGGACGTCAGTACGAATAAAGTACTGAGTATGTAAGGCAGGAAAGCATAAGTAAGAACAGTAATGTAAACAGGGATAAAGTATATACAACCTCTAACATCTGGGTACCTCTGAGGCTACTGACATGAAATGTGTGATACATACATATACATACATAAACTTTTAAAACATACGGCTTTGTGGGAAACATCATCATCATATCGTACCTGACCGTAATAGGCTCGGTAAAATGTACCCGTCCACGTGGAGCTCAGTAAAACCCAACTGATCAGTGGTTGTACAATAGGTGTCGTACCCGGCCAACTATAGCGCGGCTCGGTAGAGTAAAATATATATATATATATATATATATATTTTACTCTACCGAGCCGCGCTATAGTTGGCCGGGTACGACACCTATTGTACAACCACTGATCAGTTGGGTTTTACTGAGCTCCACGTGGACGGGTACATTTTACCGAGCCTATTACGGTCAGGTACGATATGATGATGATGTTTCCCACAAAGCCGTATGTTTTAAAAGTTTATGTATGTATATGTATGTATCACACATTTCATGTCAGTAGCCTCAGAGGTACCCAGATGTTAGAGGTTGTATATACTTTATCCCTGTTTACATTACTGTTCTTACTTATGCTTTCCTGCCTTACATACTCAGTACTTTATTCGTACTGACGTCCTTTTGATTTGTGGACGCTGCATGTCATGCTGCATGTTCTGATAGATAGGTAGATGTAGCTCACCCACCTTAGTAGGCTTCCCAGTTCAACGGTTATTGGCAAGATCCCTTCTCCGAACTTGCCGTGGTCTTGGTATGCATTTTTGTTATACATATAATGGGTATGTCGGGGCCCTATTCCGGAAATGTTGCATAACTTATGCTCCTTTAGAGTCTCTTAGACAGGTGTCGACTTATGTATAGTTTGGTATGCCTTTTTGGCTAATTTTTGTTGTATAGTCTTTCATGGCAGCGTTGTAGCTCGTACCTTATATGTAGTTTCTTAGCAGTATTTTCATCCCATGTGATGTATGTTAATGCCACTATCTTTCATTGTTGATTGTTCATGATCCATATCTACCATTTATATTGATCTCGTCGGCCCTTAAAGATAATAAAGAAGATTAGATAAAATGTACATTGGTGCTTGGCAAGTATGGCTCGGGTGCTCGTCATGATCCTCCAATTTGGGTCGTGACAAAGTTTGTACCAGAGCAAGTCTGTCCTAGGGGTTGTCTATGAGCCGTGTCTAGTAGAGTCTTGATTTTGGATGTGTAGCGCGCCACATTTATAATCAGGAGACTACATGACATCTAGGGTTTTTACCTTCTTCCTGAATCTAGATCGTGCGTAGAGTTGAGTCTTTAGTATTCATATCTACTATTAACCTTGTTTTCTTTCAGCAATGCCTTCGACTAGGAAGCAAGCGATTAGTAGACGACTTGATATAGCTGCGGAAGAGGGTACCAGTCAAGTGCCTCAAGCCAGAGAAGGACAAAGTTATGCTCAGAGCGAGATGTCGTCTTATACCGTATCTACTTCGTCTCATCCAGAGGATATTAGGAGGCACCCAGCACCACCAGTTCCTCCGTCTGGCCCTACAGACCAGGATATGCAGAGTGTGATGCAGTTGTTGACTAGCTTGGTAGCTGCTCAGGCTCAGAGGCAGAATATCGATGTTGTTGATAAACTGGATAGTACGAGAGTTTGTGATTTTATTAATCTAGACCATCCAGTGTTTACCGGATCAGAGCCCAAGGAGGACCCGCAGACTTTTATTGACAGTTCATCGTATGCTGCGAGTTATGCATGCTACAGATAATGAGGTAGTAGAGTTGGCTTCTTATTGGTTACGGGATTTAGCGGTTTTCTGGTATGATAGTTGAGAGAGATCCAGGGGTCTGAACGCCCCTCCAGCTGTGTGGAAGGAATTTTCTGAGGCCTTTCTTTGTCACTATTTTCCAGTTGAGATACGACGAGCTAGAGCTAATAAGTTCTTGAACCTTAGACAAGGTAACATGAGTGTGCGAGAGTATAGTATGCAGTTTTATTCTTTAGCTAGGTATGCTCCCCATACGGTGGCCGAGATGAGTGATAGGGTGCATATGTTCATGAACGGGCTGGGACCACATCTGATAAATGAGTGCAAGACAGCCTCCCTGGTGGAGGGCATGGATATTTCCCGTATTTAGGCTTATGCCCAGACCCTATAGGATTGTAAGCGCCAGCAAAGGGCAGATAGGGAGAAGGATAGGAGCCAACATAAGCGGACGAGATTTGTAGGGTATTCTCATGACATCAGAGGTAGTGTTAGGCCCCAATCTTCGAGGAGTTTAGCGCCACCTGTAACTAGTGCTCCTCTAGAGTTTCAGAGGTCTCGGTTTGATTGATTTACCTATTCTGGTCCAGGTCAGAGTTCACAGGCATCAGGCTCGCAATATCATAGGGATACTAGTCTGACGAGACCCCCAACACCTCCTTGTAATCAGTGCGGCAACACCCACTTTGGACTGTGCCGTCGAGGTTCTATTGCGTGCTATTCTTGCGGACAGCCTGGCCATATGATGCGGGATTGACCTAACAGAGAAGGAGGTGGTATGGCACAGCCAACTGGATTTGTTTCTGGTTCTTCCTCATCAGTTCGACCTCCAGCACGGGGTTTTCAGCAGTCGACAGGTCGTAGTAGAGGTAGAGGTGCAGTGCCGAGTTCGAGTGGTGCTCAAAATCGAACATATGCTCTAGTAGGTCGACAGGATCACGAGTCATCTCAGGATGTTGTTATAGGTATATTGTCTGTGTTTTCTTACGATGTATATGCGTTGATTGATCCGAGATCTATATTATCATATGTTACACCCTTTGTGGCTAATAAGTTTGGCGTTGAACCTGAATTGATAAGTAAACCACTTGCAGTATCTACAGCTATAGGAGATTTTGTGATTGCTAGAAAAGTATATATAGGTTGCACAGTGAGGATTTTTAGTCGTCAAACCTCGGTGAATTTACTTGAATTATAAATGGTTGATTTCGACATGATAATGGGAATGGACTGGTTGGCCTCATGCTATGCAAATGTTGATTTCATACGAAGATGTTTAGGTTTCAATTTCCTGATGAACCCGTCATCGAATGGAAAAGGGAACATTGCTACACTAAAAGGTAGGTTTATTTCCTATCTTAAGGCAAGGAAGATGATCTCAAAAGGTTACATTTATCATCTCGTTTGTGTTAGGAATGATGAGGCGAAGCCACCTTCTCTACGATCAATCCTCGTGGTCAATGAATTTCCAGATGTTTTCCCAGATGAACTCCCAGGCCTTCCTCCTGAAAGGGAGATTGATTTTAGCATTGATGTGTTTCCTGACACTCAACCCATACCAATTCCTCCATACAGGATGGCCCCGGCAGAGTTTCAAGAGTTGAAGGCGTAGTTGAAGGACTTGCTAGATAAAGGCTTTATTAGGCCTAGCACTTCACCTTGGGGTGCGCCAGCCCTGTTCGTGCGGAAGAAAGATGGGTCATTAAGGATGTGTATTGATTATCGATAGTTGAATAAGTTTACTATAAAGAACAAGTACCCACTTCCAAGGATTGACGACCTGTTTAACCAACTTCAGGTTACCAAGTATTTCTCCAAGATTGACTTAAGTTTAAGGGTATCATCAGATGAGGGTTAAGGAGAAAGATATTCCAAATATGGCCTTCCGGACAAGATATGGGAACTTTGAGTTCTTGGTGATGTCGTTCGGGCTAAAAAATGCCCCATCAGCTTTTATGGATCTCATGAATACTGTATCTAGGCCCTATCTTGATGTGTTCGTGATCATATTCATTGATGACATTTTGGTGTATTCTCGTTCGGAGGAGGAACATGCGGGCCACTTGCAGATAGTATTACAGACGCTTCAGGATCATAAGTTATATGCTAAGCTCTCCAAATGTGAATTCTGGATAAACTCAGTAGCATTCCTTGGACATGTAATATCTTACGAGGATATTAGTGTCGACACTCAAAAGATCGATGCAGTAAAGTATTGGCCGAGACCTACAACACCATCAGAAGTCCGTAGCTTCGTGGGGCTAGCAGGATATTATAGGCGATTTGTAGAAGGGTTTTCCTGTATAGCAGCACCATTGACTAAGTTAACACAGAAATCTACTAAGTTTCAGTGTTCTGACGCTTGTGAACGAAGTTTTCAGGAGTTAAATAATCGATTGACATCTGCGCCAATGCTCACTCTCCTAGAAGGAACAAAAGGTTATGTGGTATATTATGATGCCTTAGGTATAGGTTTGGGGTGCGTATTGATGCAACATGGGAAGGTGATTTCTTATGCATCAAGACAATTGAAGAAGCATGAAAAGAATTATCCGACCCATGATTTGGAATTGGCTGCATGTTGACATCTACATAGATCACAAGAGTTTACAATACATCTTCAAGAAGAATGAGTTGAATTTGATACAACATAGGTGTCTTGAATTACTGAAGATTACGATGTCGAGATATTGTACCATCCCGGTAAATCCAATGTTGTGGCAGATGCTCTCAGCCGTAAGGCAATGGGATGCTTAGTACACATTGAGGCAGGTAGACAGGGGTTGACTAAAGAGCTTCATCAGCTATCCAATATGAGAATTAGATTGTTAGACTCTGATGACGGAGGGTTTACTGTACAAAATACATCAGAATCATCTTTGGTAGCCGAGGTAAAAGCACAGAAATATGAAGATCCTACCTTAGTACGATTGAGAGAGAGAATTCAACAGTGTAAAATTACTGCTTTTGAGATCGGAGCAGATGGGGCCCTGAGATACCAGGGTCGGTTATGTGTGCCTGATGTGGCAGGGCTGAGATAGACGATTATGGTTGATATTCATCAATCCCGATATTCCATCGATCCCGGATCGACAAAGATGTATCATGATGTTAAGGATCAGTATTTGTGAGATAACATGAAGAAGTCTTGCAGAATTTGTAGCCCAGCGTCCTAATTGTCAACAAGTAAAAATCGAACATTAGAAACCCAGTGGATTGCTTCAGAATATAGAGATTCCGACCTGGAAATGGGAGGTGATTAATATGGACTTCATTATAGGATTACCTTGCTCTTATCATAAGTTTGAATCCATATGGGTGATAGTTGATCGACTTACAAAATGTGTCAATTTTCTGCGAGTTAAGACAACTTACACAACTAAAAATTATGCGAAGTTGTATATCAAGGATATTGTTAGGCTTCATGGTGTGCCGGTATCTATTATATTAGACCGAGGAGCGCAATTTGCGGCTAACTTTTAGAGGTCTTTTCAAAAAGGTTTAGGCACACAATGAATCTCAGCACTGCATTCCATCTACAAACTGACGGACAGACTGAACGTACCATTCAGACACTTGAAGATATGCTACGAGCATGCGTTCTGGATTTAAAGGGGAATTGGGATGACCATCTTCCACTCATAGAATTTGCCTACAATAATAGCTACCATTCCAGTATTAAAATGGCCCCGTACGAGGCACTATACGGGAGGAGATGTACATCACCACTTAGATAGTTCGAAGTAGGTGAAACAAAACTATATGGGCCAGATTTGATTCACCAAGCCATTGAGAAGGTGAAACTGATACAAGAGCGGCTGAGGACGACGCAAAGCAGGAAAAAGTCTTATTCTGATGTACGACGTCGTGATCTGGAGTTTGAGGTTGGTGATTGGGTTTTCCTGAGGATCTCGCCGATGAAGGGTGTTATGCGTTTTGGAAATAAGGGTAAGCTGAGTGCGCGGTATATCGGACCGTACAAAATTCTTCGACGAATTGGACAGGTTGCTTATGAGTTAGAATTTCCATCCGAATTGGAATTTTTCCACTCGGTATTCCTTGTATCTATGTTGAGGAAATGTATTGGAGACCCTTCTCGGGTAGTCCCTATCAAATATATACAAGTTACAGAAATTATATATCACAAATAACCAGACCTAAACCCCTGCAAACTTCCTCCGAAAAATTATCCACAAATCCTAATTGATTTTCTCTCTCTTTCAAGTTCTAATGGGGGTAAAACCTAGAGTTTGAAGAACCAAAATAAGGGCTGAGTTATCCAACAAGTAAGGTAAGTTTACTGCTCTCTTTCAACCATTTTTTATTCTGTAAATTCATGGTAATTCTTTCTATACTTGTAAGAACTCACGGGACGGTGATCGAAAGCCGTGAGTTCGAGTTTTTCACTTGTAGCGGACTATTTTATGGACTGTTTTGTGTCGCTGTTGGGCTGCATGTTTTACTACTGTTTTGTGGATTTTTGGAGGAGTTCCATATAGATGTGGGGTGGTGGGCTGGTCGTTCGTCATAACATTTTCGAGTCATTTGACACTACTACAATAGTCGTTTTGTGTATGAAGACATTGCGATGTGTTGGGCTGTTTTGTGATTGTTTTGACTTGTGTGAAGTCATATATATAGGGTAGGTTCTTTCCGTTTCATCATAAAATATGTTATGTTCGATAAATTATAGTTACGATGCTTAAACGATAACGATAGTGTTGTTTCTCTTATTGTAGATTAAGGAGTCATGACATTTGCATAGCTTGAGGTTGGGAAGTATATATACAAGGTATGTGAGGCTATCCCGTTCCTTGTTTTGCACGACTACGATTATATATAATGCAATGAACGAGCTTCCAAAGATACTCTACTCTTAGAAGCTAGTAGTACTTACATTGTTTCCCTTCTTATGGAACAATTGATGTTGAGGTTGCTTCTCTTATTCTTATGTTATCAATGTTGTTGGTACTTCCTGATTCTTCTAAAATTGTTGATGAAGAGTTAGTCCTAATAACGTGTACGGAGAATATCGACCTTACATCACTCCGAAAGGTTATATATCTATTCTACTCTACCGAGCCACGCTATAGTCGGCTGGGTACGATATGATGATGATGTTGCTGACATAGGTGTATGTTTTAGAAGTTTATGTATGTATATGTATGTATCACGCATTTCATGTCAGTAGCCCTCAGAGGTACCTAGATGTTAGAGGTTGTATATACTCTATCGGTGTTTACATTACTATTCTTACTTATGCTTTCCTGCCTTACATACTCAGCACTCCATTCGTACTGACATCCTTTTTTATTTGTGGACAATGCATGTCATGCTGCAGGTCTTGATAGACAAGTAGAAGCAACCCCCCACGTTAGTAGGCTTCCTAGTTTAGTGGTTATTGGCAAGATCTCTTCACCAGACTTGTCGTGGTCTTGGTATGCATTTTTGTTATAGATATTATGGGTATGTCGGGGCCCTATTCCGGCAATGTTGCATCACTTATGCTCCTTTAGAGGCTGATAGACAGGTGTCGACTCATATATAGTTCAGTATGCCATGTTGGCTAATTTTTGTTGTATATTCTTTCATGGCAGCATTGTAGCTCGTACCTTATATGTAGTTTCTTAGTAATCTTGTCATCCCATTGATGTTTGTTCATATCATTATCTTTCATTGTTGATTGTTCATGATCCATACCTATCATTTATATTGATCTCGTCGACCTTAAAGATGATAAAGAAGGTTAGATAAAATGTAAGTTGGTGCTCGGCAAGTATGGCCCGGGTGCTAGTCATGATCCTCCAGTTTGGGTCGTGACACAAACTTCAGAGAGTTTGCAATTTTGTGATCTCCAGTTGTACGGCCGCACAATGAATTGTGTGGCCGTAGACTCATTTTCTGTTGTGGCCTTCAAGATTGTGCGGTCAACACAATAAATGTGTCGCCCGCCCAATAAATGTGTGGTCTGCACTTTTTCCAAAGTTAGCCATTTTTTTCTGAGCACAGTTCCTGCAAAGCACACTTATTCCTGCAACACGCTTCAAAACCAGTTAGCACAAAACATGACCTATCTAAAAAAGAAGAAAAAGAAAAATAAAAAGAAACATGGGTTGCCTCCCAAGAAGCGCCTTATTTTACAGCGCGGCACGATGCAAATTACCATCAATCACTTGAAGTGAATCACCTCCACGATGTGGCCATCACCAACTTCAAGATAATGCTTCACCCGGTGACCATTGACTCTAAACACTTCATCATTTTTATTCTTCAAGTCTAATGCATCAAAGGGTGTCACACTCACAACCTCAAACGGGCCACTCCATTTTGACTTTAAATTTCCCAAAAATATCCGTAACTAAGAATTGAACAATAACACAATATCACCTTATTTAAACTCCTTACTTCGAATGTACTTGTCATGGTGGTACTTCATCTTCTCCTTGTATAAGGAAGAACTTGTATATGCATGGTACCGGAATTCATCTAGCTCATTCAATTGGGCCACCCTTAAGTTGGCGGCGATATCCCACTCCAGATTTAGATTATTCAATGCCCACATGGCCTTGTGATAAAGTTCCACCGGAAGATGCAGGATTTCCCGAACACCAACCGGTATGGAGACATCCCAATCTGTGTTTTGTAAGCTATCATATAAGCCCATAAATCATCATCAAGTTTCTTTGACCAATTTGCCCGGTTGGCTTTCACTATCTTTGATTAAATACCCTTGATCTCCCGGTTGCAGACTTCCACTTGTCCGTTTGCTTGAGGGTGATAGGGGGTCGTGACTTTGTGAGTGATACCATACTTGGTGAGTAAGGTGTCGAAATCTTTGTTGCAAAAGTGCAATCCCCATCAATTATGATGGCCCTTGGAGTACCCAAATCTTGTAAAGATGTTCTTTTTCAAATATGCCACCACACTTCTAGCTTCGTTGTTGGGTAGAGCAATGGCCTCAACCCATTTAGACACATAGTCCACAGCTACCAAAATGTAGGTGTTCCCAAAAGATCTTACAAATGGTCCCATGAAATCAATTCCCACACATCAAAAATATGAATTTCCAAGATGGTGGTGAGGGGCATCTCATTTTTCTTTGAAATCCCATCGGCCCTTTGACATTCATCACAATGCTTGACTAGATCACTTGCGTCCTTGTAGAAAGTAGGCCGATAGAACCCAAAACTCAACACTTTTTCCGTGGTTCTTGCTCCACCATGGTGATCACCATAGAGTGAAGAGTAGAAAGCCCCAATAATTTCAATTTGTTCCTCCTCCGACGCACATCTTCTAATCACGCCATCGTTACACATCCGAAATAGGTACGGTTCATCCCAATAGTAGTCAAGGCAATCCCGTTTGAGATTCTTCCTTTGGTTTGAAGATAACTCATTCGGCACAATACCACTCACAACATAATTTTCTAAGTCAGCAAACCATGGCATCTCGGTCAGAAATGGTTAGAAGTTGCTCCTCAGGGAAGGAGTCATTGATTTCAAGTCCGCCATGTGGCCTCCCATCCTCTGTCAAGCGAGACAAGTGGTCCACCACTTGATTTTCATTGCCTTTGTAGTCTTGGATTTCTAGATCGAACTCTTGCAATAAAAGCGCCCATCTCATTAACCGCGCCTTTGAATATTTCTTGCTCATTAGGTACCGAAGCGCCGCATGATCTATGTGGAAAACCACCTTTGTACCCATCAAGTACGGGCGGAACTTCTCCATAGCAAACACAATAACAAAGAGCTCTTTTTTGGTCACTGTGTAATTGACTTGGGCATCGTTCATGGTCTCACTAACATAGTAGACCGGATGGAAGATTTTTTTAATATGTTGCCCCAAAACTGCTCTGACCGCCACATCAATTGCGTCACACATGAGCTCAAAAGGAAAGCTCCAATTCGTTGCGGTGATAATAGGAGCAGTTGTCAATTTGAACTTGAGCAATTCAAATGCCTTCATGCAATCCTCGTTGAAATGAAATTTGTCATCTTTCTCCAAAAGCTTACACAAGGGGTCCACCACACTGGAAAAATCCTTGATGAAATGCCTGTAGAACCCTGCTTGACTCAAGAAACTCCTCACTCCCTTCATGGATGTTGGAGGTGGAAGTTTAGAAATCACCTCTATTTTAGACTTGTAACCCTCAATGCCATTATTTAAAATTTTGTGGCCATGGACAATGCCTTCCTCAACCATGAAGTGACATTTCTCCCAATTGAGCACGAAGTTCGTTTCTTCACTTCTTGCCAAGACACTATACAAATTTTTCAAACAATCATCAAAAGAATTCCCGACCACAGAAAACTCATCCATGAAGACTTCAAGGAAATCCTCTACCATGTCCATGAAGATAGCCATCATACAACGTTGAAAAGTAGTCGGTGCATTGCATAACGCAAATGACATTCGCGAGAATGGGAAAGTGTCATAAGGACATGTGAAAGTAGTCTTCTCTTGATCTTCCGGAGCAATAAGAATTTGATTGTTGCCGGAATACCCATCAAGGAAACAATAGAAACCATGGTCGGCTAACCTATAAAGCATTTGATCAAGGAAGGTAAGTGGGAAATGATCCTTCCCTATAACTTTGTCAGCGTTCTTTTAGGATTCAATTGATTATTGTAATTTGTGACCACCGTCATGTCCCCTTTCTTTGGGACACATTGAACCAGAGAGGTTCAAGAACTATCGAAAATGGGGTAAACAACCATGGCATCCAACCACTTTATGATCTCCTTTTTCACCACATCTTGCATTGCTTCATTTAGCCTCCTTTGATGTTCAACAGAGGGTTTGGAATCCTCCTCCAAAATAATTTTGTGCATGCGAAATGCGGGGCTTATACCCCAAATATCCGCCAATGTTCATCTGATAGCTTTCCTCCTCTTTTGTAACACCACCAATGTGGAGTCTACCTACATGTTAGTTAAACATGAGGAAAGAATAACCAGTAAGTATAACAAGGGCCAAGAAATTCATACCTAAGATGCGGAGGCAATGGCTTTAACTCCAAAGTGGGAGGCTCCTAGATTGAGGGTTTTGTTGGAGGAGTCTTCCGATTTTCAAGTTCCAAGGACAATTTGTGGGGTTCATAAGTGTACGACCACATTCCTTGCAATGCATTCACATATTCCACATAGACATCCTTCTCATCATCATCAAGGCTAATTAAAACGGCCTCCAAAGTATCATCATCATTCATTGTAGCACTAGTATCATCAATAATCACATTGGTCACCAAGTCCACAAATGAACAAACTTCATTGCTATTTGGCTTCCTCATAGATTTGCGCACATGGAAAACCACATTTTCGTTACCCACCAGGAAAGTGTGCTCACTGGCTTCCACATCAACAAGAGCCTTCCTCGTAGAAAATAAAGGTCTACACAGAATAATTGGCACCTCATATTCCACTTCACAATCAAGAATCACAAAGTCCTCCATGAGGATGATTTTATCAACACGAACCAACACATCATCAATAATACCCAATGGTCTCTTCATAGTACGATCTGCCATTTTTAATCTCATAGATGTGGGTATTGGTTGCCCAATTCCCAACAATAGGCATCGATTTTGATACTCGCCCCAAGATCACAAAGATATTTAGCAAAGTCGGCGCTTCCAATAGTACAATGGATTGTGAAATCATCGGGATCTTCCAATTTAGGAGCCAATGAGTGCACAATTGCACTCACTTGATGAGTCATCTTTATAGTTTCACAATTCATCAACCGCTTCTTTATCACCGAGTCCTTTATGAATTTTGCATAACTGGGCATTTTCTCCAAATCCTCAACCAATGGCACATTAATAGATAGGTTTTTCATCATGTCAATAAACATTTTGAATTGGTTCTCGCCATTTTGCTTGGCAAGCCTTTGAGGGTATGGAGGAGGAGGCCTTGGCATTGGTGCCTTAGCCTTTGGCACTACCGGTTCCAGTATGTCAACAATGTAATCCCTAGATGGGTTCACTTCCTCTTGAGTCTCCTCCACTTTGTCATCAATATCAATTCTTACTTTGTCATTTTCTTGCACCACATTGTTCAGAATCTCATCTTCTTGTATCACTTGCTCATCATCCATAATTTTTCTTTAACTTCAGGTGGTTGCATCCGCACCTTTTCCACTCCTTGTAGTCACTTACATGGCATATCCCATGTTGTTACCACCATTTGGTTTCACCACTGGCTCACTTGGTAGATATTCCTTAGGAAGAGTGTTTAAAGCTTACGAGATTTTCCCCAAATGAACTTCCAAATTGCGAATTGAAGTGTAATGAGAGGCTAGTTGAGCATCGGAGTCGGAAGTCTTCTCCATCATTTGTTTGAACATGTTCTCAATTCGCCCCATCTCATTGTTGGAAGATCTAGGACCATGGGAAGGATAAGGAGGCAGGTTTCTCGGTTGTTGATACATCGGGGGACTTTGAAAACCCGACCCCCGATTTCCTTGGTTATTGTTCCATCCCCCTTGGTTGTTGCCTCCCCAATACCCTTGATTATTGCTACTCCAATTTCCTTGGTTATTTTGACCATTCCAATTTCTTTGATTCTTTTGATTGTTCCAATTACCTTGGTTGCTAGAATTCCAATTCCCTTAATTACCTATGAGATTGCCATTGTTGTTAATTCGGGCCTTGAGAGTTTTTTCTTTGCCCTTGGAAGTTGTTCACATATTGCACTTCCTCCTCTTGTTCATTGTAAGATTCATCTTGATCAAACCCACTATCTTCTTGCACATATTCTTCCGCAGTATTTTGCATATGTCGACCCTTTTTCCTTCTCTTGCTTGCCATCATATTTACTCCTTCCATTGCATTGACTTGCTTAGGACCTTTAACTTGTTAAAGTCGAGCCTTGGCCAATTGACTCATTTTGGTGTACAACTCGTCAATGGCATGCCCGTGATCATGCAATTATTTATGTAGGTGAATCACATTTGGATCACCTTGAGGAACATTCTCTCTACTTTTCCATGCCGATGAAGTATCCGCCATTCATCTAAGATTTCACAAGCTTCCGCGTATGGCGTTGTTATAATATTTCCACCGGCAAGTTGGTTGACCATGCATTGATTGGTAGTATTGATCCCCCTATAGAAATTTTGTTGAATAATAGCCTCTGTCATGTCATTGTTTGGGAAATCTTTCACCATAATTTGGTACCTCTCTCATATCTCATGCAAAAGATCATTGGGTTCTTGTTTGAATTCTAGGATCTCGTCTCTAAGAGTAGCCATATGCCCGGGACAAAAGAAGTTGAAATAAACTTCTCCGCGAATTCGTCCCATGTAAGGATGGAATGGTTTGGCAATATTTCTAACTAATCCAACGCTTTCCCCTATAGAGAGAAGGGAAATAGCCTCACTCTTAAAGAATCCTCGGAGTCATTTTTCTGCTTAGTCCCCCAACAAGTGTCCACAAGCCCCTTCAAGTGTTTGTCTGCATTTTGACTCGGAGCCGTGATGAAGAATCCATGTTGCTCTAGCAATGTGAGCAAAACTTTTGTGATTTTGAAGTTCCCCGCCTTAATGTGGGGACACTATGGCACTTTCATACCCTTCATTTGGCAACATCCGATGTGGATCCGTTCTTGGTGGAGGTGGGGGAGGAACGAGAACGTTATCTTGAGGCGGTCGGCCTCGTCTATTTTCTTGAGGTTCAAGAGGAACCTCTTCAACTTGGTCATCATCCACGTCATCTCCCAATGACATATTTCTGAGAGGACCATTATTTTTTAGGGCCATTATTTCACCTACAATTGTTTCACAAAAAGATTAGTAACACGGAAGGAACGGAAGACAAATCACACACAAAACTAAACATATAGCTAAATCCGTTTTTAGATCCCCGCCAACGGCGCCAAAAATTTATCTCGTCTAAGTCACACCTCTATTCGGGGTTGTGAAATGGTCGATTGCAATAATGATACCCAACCAGGAGTCGGGATCGAATCTGCAGGGAGCGTAAATGGGATTAGTGGTATATATTTGGAATAAGCCTGTGAAGCATCTAAGTTGCACTTCCACAAATAGTTTTTTTGTTTTTACTTCTAAAATTATTCTAAGGATTGCAATTCTAAATTGTAAAAGTAGATAATATTTTTTTTTGTTGTTTTCATATAATGTAAAATGACTAAGGTTGAGACTTCCACCTAGGTGTTTGCCTAACGGGTTGTAAACTTTAAAGCATGTTTTGTTGGTCGGGGTGTATTATAGCAATCAACACACAATTACCCGCTCAATACCTCTCGGTAAGAGAGTGGTTTTTCCCAATATGGCTTTCTCAAGTCCAAATGGGTATTGTACAAAACATGTGATAAATTCTTAAGTCGGGTTTTACTATCTCTAGATTCAAACCTTTAATTGGGACAATCAATCTCTTGATTTCATTCCAAATTCTTGTTCGCCAAGTTTCTTAGACTAAGTTTCTCTTTCTCAAGACGGGACTAAGTTAAATAGGCATGAACTAATATTTGTAACCATTAATTCTACAATTATAAGCAATAACAAGCCTAAATAATAAACACCCAACCATAAACAAGCCATGAATCAAACACCCGTTAGGTTCACACACAAGGTTTGGGTCACAGCCCTAGCTAAACATTTAGATACTCATATTGGGTATTGAAGAAAATAAAGAAGAAAAGATGATAAAACTCATATTGTAAGATTAATAAATGAAAATCTAATGTAAAATCACCAATATAAGCTAAAGTTTCCTAAAAGGGGAAAGAAAAATGGCTACAGAACTTTTCCAATTCAAAACGTAACCTAATTTCATAAAAGAAGTCAATTTATACGCAACTGAAATTTTCGGACAAAATAGACCTTTCAGATATTCTGCGGCCGCATAATTCTGTGTGCGGTCCACACTTTTCTTTAGCTTTTGACAGGAGTGGATTCTATGGCCACATAATTCAGGATTATGGCCGCATCCCTTGAGTTCTGCGGACCGCAAAATTATGGGTGCGGCCACACTGGCCCCTTCTATGGACCGCACAATTCCTGAGTGCGGTCGCAATGTTGATTTCTACGGCTGCACAATTATTGTGCGATCTGTATTTCTTGATGATCTTAAATTGAGACTCTCTGAACTTTAACTTTTGCGGCCATACAATTATTGTGCGGTCCGCACTTTACACTGAGGTTCTACAAATTTTCCTTCACATTCTGCGGCTGCACATAGAACTCTGCGGTCTGCGCTTGAGCTTTTGTGCCTGATATTTTTTCCTCGTTTAGATCACTCCTTATTGAGTTGAATTTTGTCGTAATAGCTCATTTTCCAATACTCCAGCAAGTAAGCATATTTCATCAGTTTTCGGGAATTCCTTTAAACATTAAAACGAAAGCCAAAAGGGCAAATAAGTAGTCAAAATCTCCACTTATGAGGGGTATGGGAAAGGGAGTGGTTGAAGGTTCACCCACTCCTGCTAGTTTGACTGGAGAAACAGGAGCAATAGTTGTTTGGAGTGAGAAATTTGATGGAGAAGAAGAAAAATGTAAAAGAATAAAGGGTAGTGGGTTTGGAGAAGCTGCTGAGGGGTTGGTTCAATTAGGAAATATGATCAAGAACCTGTTCCATCTGACCAGGAAAATCTTGCAGACCTACTGAAGAAGGTGACTGACAGTAACAGTCCAAAATAGAAAAGGAGTTCTGGAGTCAAAGTTTCTAGCATTGCTATGGCAAACAAGAAGAGGAAAAATGTCTCTTCTATGCCTGTAGAAATTCCTCCTACAAGAGGAAGAGCTACAAGGAGTTAGAAAAGGTAGAGTGAGGTTGTGCGGGAAAAAGCCTTAAAAGAAAGTAAAAGAAAAGATGTTGCTAAAGGAAAAAGGAAGGTGTTTGAGCCTGTTGAGGCTGATAAAATTGATGAGATAGACCTGGCCCTTCGAGATGAAGAGGAGACAGAAGAAGTGGAGGCTTTGACTCCAAAGACAAAGAAAGCCAGGACTTCTACAAAGAAGTCTGTTACAAAAGCTAAGTCAGCGGAGCCATCTTCTTTGGCTAGAAGGACCAGGTTTGCATTGAAATAAAAAAAAAAAGGGAAAATAGTGGAGGAAGAGGAATGGAGTGGAGGAGAAGAAGAAGAATCTGATGTTGAGAAGGAAAATGTGGTTAAGTTTGGGAATAGAACAATCATGAAAGGTAGACTCCTCAGGAATTTGGAAGAGGAAGGTATGGTATTGCTGCTGGAGAAGTTACAATTGCAAGGTTGGAAGGACATGGTCCTACAGATGGATGTGAGGCTGGCAAGAACTGAGATTGTGGAATTCATGGCTAATTGTGAGATCAAGGATGATATAGTCACCAGTGTGGTAAAAGGGCTGACAGTGAGCTTTGATGCTAAACAAGTGGGAGAGATCGTGGGTGTACCTGCTGAAGGGTACAATGATTATAAGAAGCTTAAATGGCCAAGTCTAGAGAATCTCCCTACTACCCTTTTCATTACAATAAAGTTTGGTGATAATGATGAAGCGCTTGAGCCCAAGGCCATCTACAAAAGTGAGATGAAACCACCCCACAAATTGTTGTTCGAGTTTGTGAACAAAGTTGTCCTGCCTAGGCAGGAAAGGAGGAACATTGCTACATTCATGGACCTGATCTTATGGAATGTTTGGATAGTGGGAGGCAAAGCAATTGGTCTGGATTCATCATCCAGCTTCTTGATAGAGTTCTGAATGGCACCAAAACTCACGACATACCCTATGGTTTCCTTCTCACGACTGAACTTGCACACTTCAAGGTACCCTTATGAAATGAAGGTTGGTACAAGCAATAAAAATTTTGAGATAACACTCTAATTGCTTTTGACTATGAGGTACAAACCACACTCAAAGAACTTGGTTCATCAAAAAAGGTACCAGTGAATAGCAAAGTGCGAGCCTTGGTGAAAGAAAGTGGGGTTTAGGATGCTAGATAGGCTAAAGAAGAGGTTGGCAGAAGTAGAGGCTGAGAGAGATTCTCTCAAAGCTGAGTTGGCAAAATAAAAGGAGAAGAATGATGGCATTCTTAAGGATATGTTGATACTGTTTCATCCAAAACCCAAGAACCTGGTCCTTCCCAGCCTTAAGCCTTCCTAACCCAGTGTAGATCAACCACTGACCCAGTTCAGGATTTTTATGTTTCTTTTGCTAATGGTCCAATGTCTTTATTTCTTCTTATGCTTGTGGTAGGATCTTATCAATCAATGAAATTCACTACGTTTTGCTCTAATTGTTTGTTGATATTTCTTAGATGGCTAATATCCTTAGATTGATAAATGATGATTGTATCCATGATTGCATTTGAAAAAGCCCCAGTGGACATGAGTATTTTTCTATTAACATCTGGTTATCTAACATAATTATGCAAATTTTCGATGATGCCAAAATGGGGAAAATAAGTTGTGCTTTTACTTTGGACTGTGATGTTTATAACCTAATCGACCTGGTCCTTGATGATAAGTGACTTTAAAAAGGTAAATTGTTCGAACATTGTATCGATGTTGAGCTGAGTTGAAACGGGGCCTACGCTTATGAAAAGCACAGAGTTTTTCATTATCAACAAAGGGGGAATTTATCGTCCCTAGTGAAGTTTATTTTGAAGATTGACAAAGGAAACCCAGGCATGAACCAAGTCCACCCCCTAGGTACACAGACACGGGCAGATTTGAGCCCAAGAGATGCACGTGAAGGACATAAGCTTAACTTGTTATATCTAATATCTCCCGATCAAAAGGGTTGCATTCGAAAAGCTTGAATAATTGACAAGGAGAAGGAATCCTTACTTAAAGAGAACTTTATCCAACATAAGGGAGGAGTTAGAAGCTGAGGACAAGTAGAACTCTTCCTCCAAGGAAGAGTAGCATTAAAACTCTAGTTATTTCTTAATTTACTAACTCTATATATTGCAGAATGTTCTCATTTTGCAGGTACGCACAAAATTTGTAGTTAAACGCGAGATGAGAGTAAAATAACAAGGCTTTTTGCAAGCAATTCTTGTGTGACTCAAGTGTGCGAACCTGAAGCTACATGAACCATATAGAAGTATCAATTCCAAGTGTCTGTCTTTTATTATAGTTCAATTGTAGTAAGTTGTTTTCAAATTGTACCTTTCAACTTTATCTGGAAGCAATTGTAATAGGTATTATGAGTATTCAAGTTACATTTAACTTGAAGTTGTCACAACAGTTAGAGGCTGGTTACCATAACATGATTAGAGGTAATCCTTAGGTTTACAAAGTGTTTTTGTAAATGATGTTTTGGCTCAGTGGTTTAATGAAATGTTGGGGAAAATCATACAGAGTAGTAGGTCGTGGTTTTTTCACCTTTTCAGCCAGGTATTTTCTACGTAAAAATACTTGTGTTCTTTACTTTCCGCATTTAGTATTTCAGCAACAGTAGGTTAAGGAACACTTAGAAGAACCAGGTCCTTCTATAATCAGTGCATGCGAAAATTGGACACCACACAAATAACCCCCCCCCCCCTCTTTGTATTGACGTATAAAACATCAATGGCAGAGGAAAAATGAGTGATCTGTAGGATAAGATTGAAAAGGAATTAAAAATTTCTAATGATGATCTTTGTGATGATAAATGTAGAAATAAGGCATGAAAACCTAGAAAAGGCTAATTATGAACTCTCTAGATTAAGCAAGTGGCATAGATATTCTGATGCCTTGAATTGATTGAATGAAAAATGTAGCTATAAAAAATCTAGAATTGGCTACAGAAAACCTGTCCCTAAGTTTTACCCAAAGTAAGTAGGAATTTATGATAATAACATGTGCACTAATTGTGGAATGGTAGGACACTTTAGAGACACTTTTCCTGTCTTAATTCATGCTCAGTTTAGAAACACCTTTGGTATTGCTAAAATGTGAAGAAAAAAGAGGTTCCAAAGGTTAATCCTCTTATCCATACTAAGTGGATTAAGTTTAACAAGAAAATAGCTTCTAATACTCTCCCCTTCTGGACAAGAAGGGTTCTGATTCATTATTTTTCCAACAAAAAGTGACCCAAGCTTGTCTAGGTTCCCAAAACTAACTTGTGAATTTGGTGCAGGCTAAGGTGAGAGGAAACAATCAGGACTAGTATCTAGACAATGGATGCTCAAGGCATATGATTGAGAAAAGAAAAACTTCCTCTCACTGACACCCTTTCAAGGAGGGAGTTGTCATTTGGAAATGTTGGCAAGGTTGGAAAGTCAATCTCTCATGATACAAAAGAAGTGTATTATGTGGTAGGTCTTAACTACAATCTTCTTAGCATCTCTCAAATGTGCGACAAAGAAATGAGGTAAAATTCAATTCCAAAATTTGCACTGTCACAAAGCTTGATATTGATGAAATTGTGATAAAGGGTAAGAGAAATAACAATGTCTACAAGATATCGATTATGTCACTTTCCTAGAATGAGCACGCATGCTTGAGTGTCGTGGAAGATAATCCACTAATACGGAATAGAAGATTGGGACATGCTAGTCTCTCTCAACTCAACAAGTTGGCAACAAAGGACTTGATCCTTGGGCCATCTAAAGTTGAGTTCACCTTTGACAAAGTATGTGATGCCTGTGTTAGAAGGAAACATGTTAGGTTATCCTTTAAATGTAAAAAGTTTGTACGTTTTTCTAAACCTCTAGAACTTCTTCATATGGACCTATATGGACCAATTAGAATAGGGAGCAGAGGAGGTAAGAGATATGTGTTTGTGATTGTTGATGACTTATCCAAGTATACTAGGACTTTATTTATAGGATCCAAAGATGAAACTTTTGATGTTTTATGTGTATTTTTCAGAATGATTCAACAAAATCTCGGATGTAATGTCTTAAGTATAAGAACTGACCACGGAACTGAATTTGAAAATTCAAAATTCCTTGAGTTATGTGGTTCACATCGCATTGACCATAATTTCTCTGCACCTAGAACTCCACAACAAATAAAATGGGGTCGTAGAAATGAGAATAGATCCTTATAAGACATGGGAGGACCATGTTGATTGCCAATGGGCTGTCTAAGAAGTGTTGGGCTGAGGCAATCAATACTGCTTTCTACCTGCTAAAGAGATGCATAGTCAAACACATTCTTGAGAAAACTCCCTATGAGTTACTTCGAGGAAGAAAACCTAACATCACTCACCTGAGAGCCTTTGGGTGCAAATGTTTTGTGCATAATAATGGGAATGAAGCTCTAGGTAATTTTGATGACAGAAGTGATGAGGGAACTTTCTTGGGTTACTCTCCACATATAAGGCCTATAAAGTTTTTAATAAAAGAACTATGTGTGTGGAAGAAAGTACTCACGTTATTTTTTTTGTAAATCTAACAACTTGTCTGAGAAAGGTCTGTAGGATGAAGATTATGACATAGAGTTCACTGGTAATGGAGATACAAAGGAATCTGATGAAGATGGATCTGAAAACCATAAGGAAATTGACAGTGATCATGAGGAACAAGAAGAAGAAATAACTACTTTAACTGTTGACCTGACTAATGAAGCTACACCTACTGAACCTGCTCCTTTAGGTCACTCCTCGGGTGAATCTTCTCTAGGTATACAGATCAGACCATGGAAGCATTAAAGCTCACATCCTCTTGAGAATATCATCTCTAATCCAAATGCAGGGGTGCAAACCAGGTCTTCTCTAAGAAATCTATGTGCATTCACAGCATTCCTCTCACAGGTTGAACCTATGACCATCAAAGAAGCTCTAAAGGATCCAGGCTTAATCATAGCCATGCAAGAGGAGCTAAAACAGTTTGAGAGAAGAAAGGTCTGTCATCTGGTATAGACACCCAAGAACAGAACTGTCATAGGTATCATATGGGTGTTTAGAAACAAGTTGGATGAAAAAGGAAATATCACAAGGAATAAGGCCATAATGGTGGTTCAGGGATACGATTAAGAGGAGGGCATTGATTATGATGAGACATTTGCACATATAGCTGGAATAGAGGATATAAGAATGCTGATAGCCTTTACTGCCCACATGGAGTTCACTTTATACCAGATGGATGTAAAGAGTTCCTCTTTGAACGGTTACCTGAAGGAGGAAGTGTTTGTCAAACAACCTCCTGGATTTGAAAGTGAAGAATTGCCTGACTATGTGTTCAAACTGGATAAAGCTCTTTATGGACTGAAACAAGCTCCAATATCTTGTTATGAAAGGCTCTCAAAATTCCACTTAGCCAAAAACTTTGTAAGAGGAAAGGTGGAAAACACTCTATTTCGAAGGAGAAGAGGGAAGACTATTCTGATTGTGCAAGTGTATGTGGATGACATTATCTTTGAGGATACTAATGAAGCAATGTGCAAGGAATTTGCCGAGGTGATGGGAAATGAGCATGATAGGTGAATTGAACTTCTTTCTGGGGCTGCAAATCAAGCAAACACCTACTTGAACCATGATACATCTGCAAAAATATATCAAAGAACTACTAAAAAAGTTCAACATTGATTCCTCTAAGTCCATTGACACACCCATTGCAACTTCAACAAAGCTGGACCGTGATAAAGATGGGAAAAGTGTGGAACAACAACAATATAGAGGAATTATTGGGTCACTGTTGTACCATACAACTAGCATGCCTGATATAGTGTTTAGTGTGAGATTATGTACAAGACTTCAGGAAAATCCCAAGGAATATCACATGAAGGTTTTCAAAAGGATACTAAGATTTCTCAAGGGGACCCATACGTCTGTCTATGGTATCCTAGAGGGTATAGCTTTTATCTAGTTGGTTATGCTGATGCTGACTTTGGAGGCTTTCATGTTGACAGGAAAAGCACTTCAGAAACAGATTATTTTCTAAGTTCTTGTCTGGTGTCTTGGGGAACCAAGAAGCAAAACTCACTGGCCTTATTATAGCTGAGGCTGAATATCTGGCAGCAGCATCATGTTGTGCTCAGTTGCTATGGATAAGACAACAACTAAGGGACTATGGTATTTTGTTGATTGTGTTCCCATTTTCTGTGGTAACACCAGTTCTATAAACTTTGCTAAAAATCCATATCAGCACAAGAGAACCAAGCACATTGACATTAGACATAACTTTCTCAGAGACAATGTTGCAAAAGGGGAATATCTCAATTAACTATTGTAAAACTGAAGATGAAATTGTTGATATTTGTACTAAAGCTCTAAGTAGGGCTTTGAAAGGAACATACTAGAACTAGGTCTAATTAACTCTTCCACTAAGTTGAATCCCAGTGATTGGATAGAAAAGGCATAATCAGATGTAGATAATTCGGTACTATGTCTTTGATTCAGCTTTTTGTCTTGTATTAAGCTCACACACTCGCTTGGAAAATCTGGTTGATAACTGTGTTGCATAAGGAGGTAGATTCGACGGGTATGGATCATGTGGTTGAATGGGAAGGAAGTAAAGAACCTGTAAAAAAGGAGGCTTTTGGTGGTCTTTCTTTAATTTTGATTAAGGATGAGGAAGATGATGAGGGTGAAAAAGAATAAGAAGAAGCTGTGAACAGTCATGAGGAAAATAATGCTACAAACATTGCCAATGAAGAAGAAAAGAATGAGAATGAGGGAGCATCTGGAGATGAGAAGGAGAGTGATACAGAGGATAAGATAGGTGAACAAGCTAATGATTCTGCAAAAGAAGAAAATCATAGTTAAGAATATGAGGTTTCTGAAAGTGAGGGTGAGGATCAAGAAAAGGTAAGTGAGAGTGAAGGAGGTGATGAAGAGAGTGAGGAAGAAGAGGGGAATGTGAGTGAGGAATCTAAAGGTTCCATGATAATTGGAAACACAGTCATATCCCCTTCAGAAGAAACTGGTGAAGAGACAAGGGCTCAAAAACCTGGGTCTCTATTAACTCCTTTCACTAGAGATGAAGAAGTTAGTAGCGATGAAGATGATGTGCCACTATCTAAGGTAGGGAAGAAATCCAGGAAGACCTCTGTGAAAGCTACAAAGTCAGCATTCTCAACAAGGAAAGAAGTGGTTCCTTCTAGCATAACTCCTCTCACATGGAGTAAAAGAAAGGTTGTTGACACACAAATCATTAAGGAGTCTAGAAGTGCAATGAATCCAAAGAAGAAGGTTTCGATTATGGAACCTGTTGTTGAGGTGGATGGAGAAGATAAATCTGACTATTCCTTGTCAGCAAAGTCTGCTACACCAAAGAAAAAAGGGTGCCAAATTCACCAAACCTACTACCTCTTCTGCAAGGTCCAGTAGGGGTAAGACAAGAAAGAATGTGCCAGCTGCGGTTTATTGACTCTAAAAGTTCAGGAACAGAAAAGTGCTAAATGGGAAGATTCTTGCGAACACTAATGATAAGGAGATGACTCAACTGGTTGAAAAACTTGAGCTCTAGGGGTGGACGAACATGTTTGCCAAAGCTTTCCCCCCCTCCCCCAGTATATGTTTCTGATGTGGTGGAGTTCTATGCCAATTTCACATTTGATGGGAAGGTAGTCAAGAGTAAGGTAGGGGGATTCGACATGAGTTTGATGCTGAGGAGTTGGGGATGCTTCTGAATATCTCTTCCTTGGGATTTGAAAATTACTTGAACAAGAACTGGCCAGCAATAGACAATGATGTTGAAACTGGCATTTTGGTCGCCCTGAAGTTCTCCCAAAAGTTTGAACTAGATGCTCCCCAGAAAGTGTTCAAGACTGATATGACTCCCTTCCACAAACTATTGTTTCATTTTGTCAACTCCTGCATTCTTCAGAGGTCTGAGAGAAGGCATGAAGTTACTCTGCTGGACATGGTTGTGATGGATTTGCTTGACACTGGTAGACCTATCAATCTTCCTAGCCTGATGATTCAGCACATGGAAAGAGCTGCAGATACTTCCAAAAACCAAGCATGTTATTCCATATGGTTTCATGTTGACTGAGTTGTTTGACAAGCTCAACATTGCCTTACATGAGCTTAAGTTTGGAAACCAATGAAGTTTTGGATGTTGTTACCCTTAAGCAGTGTGGATATCAGGAGATCAAGGCTAGAGGACCCACAGGATCTGCTATTCTACCTGGGAGCAGTAGGGTTGCAGAGCTCAGCAAGAGGTTGGAGTTGGCTGTTAAAGAGAATGCCAAGCTTCGTGAAGACAATAAAGAGCCGAGAAAGGAAACACACCAACTCAGGGAAGAGCTCAGAAGAGATAGGGAGGCTCATGCTCAACAGATTGACACCCTTGTGAAAGCTTTGACCCCCTTGCTTCTCACCCATAAACCTGTTCCCTCCCAGTGTCCTTAGTTCTTTTGCTATTCCAGTGATGCCTTATCTTTTGTTCCTTTTGTCTTAGTTCGAGTAGTTTGCAGTATGCTTAGTTTATTTTGTTCTAATGATGAATACAAGGCCCTGGGATTCTTTTGGAACTACTTAATGTCTTCTATTGCTCATTGTACTATATTGGATAATCAGCCTAGTCTATTTGCCTTCTCTTAAGCTTGTGTTATAGCCTGTTTGGCCTTGAATCTTACATTATTTGTGCTTAGTGTCTAATATTTTTTGTGTGCTTTTGATGATGCTAAAAGGGGAAAGATAAGTTTGGAAAGTTGTGGGTTGTGAACATACATGTTTGTATATAGTAAATGTTATGATTATCTGGTTCTTTGATGTGATTACCTGAATCTATCAATAGTACTTGCTGTGATTATCCTGTTCTTTCATGTGATTACCTGGTTCTTCCGTGTACAAAGTTTGTCATCATCAAAAAGGGTAAATTTGTTGAGTATCATAAGTTTTGATAATTAACAAATGATCACGCCCAACTATGCCTCCTGACAGGTCTAGCGATCGTTGCAAATATAATCCAGTTTGCAAGTTCGGAGTCGAATCCCACAGAGAACTAAGGTTTAGCTACAACTGTTTATTATCACTAAGAAGACAAGGTCGAACAATTCCTAAGTTATAAATATTAAGATTCTTATGTCTAACTAATTAACAAAGTAAAGTAGTAGATTAACAACTAAATATTCGCCTCGCTACATTTCCTATAAATTCGCCTAAGTATTCTCTATCGATTGTGCGCACTTTGGGTGTAGTAGCTCTCTCTCAAGCAACTACCACAATTTACTAGATATATTCTCTCGAACTACGCTAGCTGGCACTAATTCACCGCTCACTACAATCGCACTGAGGTTTCGTTATCTCTAATCCCGCCTTTAAACCCTCCTCATTGATCTCTCACACATGTTAGGAGTGATGTTATTGAAGAACTACCTAAATGTGTAATCTCTCTCGAGAAATGTACACACTAAATAGGCATAGTTAATTGAGAGCTCTTCAATCAACAACAATGAAGATATAGTTGAACAAGAAGAAAAAAATCAAAGGCAAATCTATATTAAACGTCGTAGAAAATCATCCTCCAATAGATTCCATCAAACCCTAGATTAGAAAGTTTAGCTACACTGAACCATACTAACAATCATGATGATACTTGGAAGCATTAAAATACAGATTAAGGAAGAACGGAAGAGAAAACTCTTATGATTTGTTGCTTCCAAGTGTTTCCATAGCCGTTTTTCCTCTCCAATAATGTCTCTCCCCTAAGAAATAGGTTTAGAACCATTTTTATACATGTTGGGGCGTGTAGGGTTGAAACTACCAAGTCCTAGCCGAATTACGATGAAATCCTCTCTTAGCCGTCTCGCTTGGTGCCATGCACCAACTTGAGCACCAAAATTATACTCCCTCCAAATTCTTCTGTTTTTCACTCCACTTTGCATGCAAGCTTGCCAAATCATTTTATGTTGACTCCTACACATATAAACATCGTTATTAAGCTCGAATCACAAATATTTACACCAAATTTAACAATATTGAGGTATAATGCAAGGAAAATCACATGCAAAAACATGAATTTTTAGCCTAACATCAAAAAAGTATGACTAAATGTTCAAAGAACCAAGTCCTCAACGTAGCGGCTTAACTGTCCTGAAGAATCGGCTCCTCAGGAGAAAGAATCATCTCCTCATGACTGATACTTGTACGTCTGTACAAGGCAATAACTTTATCTCAAAGTTACCCAGGTTTGAGTTTGGTGGAAGATGGTTGTTATAAGTGATAATGGTCGTTGCTCAAGAAGATATGGATAATTTAGTCAGAGACAAAAGTCTCAAAGCTTGTGGAATCCTTGAAACAGTAGGAGTCATATCAAATAGGAAGCTGACTATGAATAGAACTCCTAGAAGATCTCAAGTTGTATTTTAAATAGGATCGACTTTGGATTTCAGAACTATCCTTTTACACATCAACTAAAGAGTCATAAGTCGTTTACTTGTGTTGAGTATTTGGCTTGTATTCTTCCTGAGTCAATCTAGTAAATGTGTTTTAGGAAATTGAGTTGTGATCAAGTGTCATAAACAATTAGTGAATCGAAGTGAGTATTTTGCTTTCCAAGTTAGAGTAACTTGTGAATCAAATAGGAGTAGTATCAGTACTGGAGAGTACTTAATTACATTCCTGTAATTGATACATTTTGTCTCATTGTTCCAATGGAGCTGGAGTTGAAAATCATGCGTGGTAGGTCATGGTTTTTGCACCTTTTGAGCCAGGTGATTTTTCAAGTAAAATCCGTTTTGTTAATTTTATTGCTTGTTTACTTTACGCTTAAGGAACACGATAAAGAGCCACGTTCTTTAGTAATCCATACGGTCACTCAAACTTATAGTTAGGGATAGAGCTTGGATAGAGGAACTATATAAATAAGATAGTTAGATTACATCTTTGCCGTTTTGAGACTGGACTAGAGATGGGTCCCTACCTAGTAGGTACTCCTAATATAGCGAGTCCTGTTATAGCCCTATATTGTATTTTGTTCGTGGTGATCAATAAATTTATTTTCTTTCACCAAAAAGAAAAGAATAAGAACAAGTAAAGAAAAATTAAGAGAGGTATAAGAGCAAAATGGAATAGAAAGAAAGTGCAAATGAAATGACATGAAGTAACTCCGACACTTAAAAAAAACTTGAATTACCAATAAAATTATCGATTCTTATGAATCAATAAATATCAATACCCTTCACCATGTCCATGAATAGAAGATACGTCCTAGTGATGACTGCACACCAAGAAGTTTAACTCTAGTCAATGTATTAAGTTAAGTTTTATTAATATATTCTTAGTTAACTAAAAGAGAGAATTTTAACTTGATTATATTCGTATGATATTTTTCATTCGTAATTTTAGTGATATCATTATTCAAAAATATTATTTTTGCATTTGTGGTGTGCAGATATATTGTAAACGTAAACGTTAGAAAATCAAAGAATATCCAAGAGATAGAAAAGGAGGGTGATTGATTTAAATTAGATGTTTTAGAAGTCAAATCCAGATAACTAATGAAGATTTCAAGAATTGATATTGGGAATTAGATATTTGGAGCAACAAATTTTGATGAGATTATGATCGACAGGTAATTTCTCTCTTTTTACAAAGATTATGATCATGTTTCTTAGAAAAATATTATAGAACTTTGGCTCTAGTTTCCAACAATTTAAATAGTTGGGCAAGCTATAATTCCTTCTCCCTTCTCACCACTTCTTACTGCCCAATCACCACCTTCAATCCATGAAGGAATCATCGGAATTGAACTCACAGACCAAGAAAAAGATCAACTAAATCAGAGCATTGACAAACATAAGGAAGCTATGGACAAAGATAAAGAAACAACACTCAATTATTCAACCCTCGCTCAAGAAAAGTAAGATTCTATGACACACTTTCCCCACCTCCTCCTCCTCCAATCAACCCCAACCTAGAAACAGAATTCTTGAAAAAACTAACCCTAAACAATGAAAACTCCAACCCATCCCAACATCCTTTTCTTAACTATATCCATAAATGACAAACTAAGGCTTTACCGCCTTTGGCACAAAGCCATTATCATCAAACTCCTAGGAAAAAAATGTCATACATAAACCCTAAGATTAAACTAAGAGTGGGTGAAGACTTAGACGTGACTAGGGCTCTGGCGACAGGAAAAGCGATTTTTGATTATTGTGTTTGATGTCATGGCCAATCTGGCCAGCGGCCGGCCATCTTTGCTGGCTGGTCATCCCCCCTCCACCATCGCACAACCTCCTACGACAAAATTACCAATTATCAGCCCTTAGATTACTCAAAAATACTTAAACGTGCTACATTAAACACTGTCATGCACATATCGAGTTCAACTCCAAAAACAGTCGAGCCAATCCCAATGAAACCTGTTGAATATCTTCATGGACAACCTTTAACTAGATGGATGGAAGCATAAATAGATAGAATGAATATCATTGAGGGCCTTCAATTTGTTTTACTTGGAAAGTTTTCGTATGGCTGGCAAGATTTACAGGAGATTCGTCGAGTTCTTCCAGCGCAATAGAGTATAAAAGGTGAGTGTAATATTAGTTTGTTAAGAGATCATCATGTGTTGATTAGACTAACTCTACTAGAGGGCTACACTAATCTTACGTCAAAGGGTGCATATTATTTGAAAGCTAAGGATGGTTATGAATATCAAATGCGGCCTTTGATATATGATTCTAAATTTAAGATAGGTGAAGAAACTCCTAAGGTGATGGCATGGATCTCTTTCCCAAATTTACTACCTACATTTTTTGTTAAGGAATGCTTGTTCTCATTAGCATCAGATGTAGTCATTCCTTTTCACTTAGACATGGCCAGTGTGAACAAAACAAGGCCAAGTTGTGCAAGAGTTAAGGTGCAAATTGACTTATTGGAAGAGATACCTAAACGTGAAAGGATGGACATTGAAGATGAGGTTACTGGCAAGGTTAGAACTGAGTGGGTGAAGGTGCAATATGATTACATTCCAAAGTATTGTAAGGAGTGTAAGCTTCAAGGTCATAATGAAGAATGTTGCTGGAGATTACATCCATAATTATATGTGGATTATGATAAAGAGAAACAAGATAATGCTGCCAAGGGTGATGCAAAGAATCCAATTATGATTCTGTCGAGTGAAAAGGTGGTTAGGAATATAGGAGAATAATGGAAAGAGGCTAGATATAATCGTGTTAGAAATAATGCCAAGCAAACTAGTGGAAAAGAAATTGTTGCAGTTAGAGATGGTAATGCTAAACAAGGTCAAGGTACTGTAAGGAATGATGCAAAGCATGCAAAGGTTCTAACCCAAACTGGAAAAGAAATTGTTCCAGTTGACTCTGGTAAGGTGCAGAAAGGTCATACTAATGCAAGGAAAGAAGATTGTTCCTGCTGTTGTGGCTCCCAATACTCAACAAATACAAACTACTAATCAGTTTGCAGCTTTAGAGAATGAGGAAAGTGAGGCGGATGGGGATAATCAGTTAGCATTAGTGAATGTTAACAATGTGCAGATTTCAAATAGTACTCTTCAGAAAACTGGGAAAACACTAAATACATAAGCACCTAATTTTACTCCTAAGTCAAAATAAAAGGCAACTAAGGAGGTGAACGCTACAAAAGAAGATAAACAGGCAGCAGAGAAAGGGCAGGACAAGGTGAATGAAACCACAGCTCCATGGGTGAATAGAGCATTTGCAGCCAATAATGTTACTACAAACCAATCTTGTCAAGAAGTAACATCTAAGGCAACTGCATCTGAAGAAATAGTTGAGCAGGAATTATTGAAGAAAAAAATAAATTGGACTGGTGGGAGGTTATGGTGTGATCAGACAGAGGAGGATTCAGATGAAGGAAATTTATCTGAAGGATATGAGGAGGAAGATAATGCAACAATAGGAACTGATGATGAGCCACAAGGTAAAGATATCAGTGTTAATGAGAAGAACAACAAAGGTGAGGTGGAGACAGTAGAGGTGACAACAAAACAATCTGATGCATAGTTGAGGTTGGAGGTTCAATTTCTAACATTCAAAAGCCAGTCATTACCCCAAATCAATCAATGATCCTGTTGTTGAACCAAATAATACATAACCAATTGATCCCGGTGATTCTGGTGGGGGAGATAATCAGCAAAGTGCAGCTAAGGTAGCTAAAAAAGCAGTGACTAATAGGTTGGAGATAATAAAAAATATTGAAGGCATATCAACTAGAAAGAAGGTGGAACAAATGAGTAAGGCAACTTCAGAGAAAACTATGATTACTAAGCCAATTAATAATCAGATTTTTGCACCAGACCAACAAAAAGAAATGGAGGATGATGCAGTAGGAAAAGGGAGAGATTTGGATGAAGAATATACATGTCAAAACTTCAATAATATTGCTAAATAAGGAGATTTATCTCCTAGGATCATGGAGAAGGGTAAGTCTGCTAGTAGAGGAAGAAAAAAAAGCAAGGGAATGAGGTTCTTAGTATGCTAACTAGGGTCGAAACAAGGAGGACTGTTTTTAAATCCATAAATTAAAGATGAATGTTTTAATATGGAATATTAGACCAGTCAATACTCAAAGAGACTTTGAAAGGCTAATAACAATGCATAGAAAATATCATTTTGAATTTATTGGAATAATGGAACCAATGCAACAATAAAAAAAGCTGGAAAAATACAGGAGGTAGATATTGAACAAGCATTTGTGAACTGTTCTAATAAGATATGGGCGTTTATAGATAGGAAATATGATGTAACAGTGGAGATTAATAATGTACAGCAACTAACTATGAGGCTTTTTGATACTGAAGAGCAGAAACAAAGAATGATAACACTGGTGTATGCTAAGTGTGATCATATTGAGAGACTTGAGTTATGGGATTCTCTATACTATCTAGCTCGAGATGTGAATATACCATGGATGATAGGGAGGATTTCAATGTTATTTGGGATGAGCAAGAGAAATTTGGAGGGCTGCCAGTGTCTATAAATGAAGTAGATGATTTCAGACATTGTATGAATACTTGCAACCTTTCAGATCTTGGATTCAAAAGAAGTATATATACTTGGTGGAATGGACGTGCAGAAGAGGATTGTATCTTCAAGAGGTTGGATAGAGTTTTTGCAAATTGTGAACTTCAGCAATTATGGCCTGGATTAGAAGTAACTCATTTGTTCAAAATTGGTTTAGATCATTGTCCATTGTTGATAAACTATAACCCAAATTTTGTTCCAATAAAGAAGAGCTTCATATTTCTCAAGTTTTGGATTCAACATGAGTCGTTTAAAATAGTGGTGAAGGAGAATTCGCAAGCAGATTTTCATGCAAATCCATTATATCTATTCAATCACAAGCTCAAGAGATTGAAGAAGGATTTATCTATATGGAGCAGGGAAACCTTTAGAGACATCTTTCAGAAGATAGACAACCTAGAGGAAGTGGTTAAAGTGCATGAAGCACAGTTTGAGTTACACCCTACACTACAAAATAGAGAGAGACTTAATAAGGTGCAGGCAGAACTATTTCAATATTTGGATTTGGAAGAACAATTCTAGAAACAGAAATCTGTGATGAAATGGTTCAATGATGGAGATAAAAATACGAAATACTTTTATGCACATGTAAATGGGAAGAGAAAGATATTGCAACTAAGGAGAATACAAAATAATGCAGGTGGCTGGATTGAGGATAATGAAGGTATGGGTAATGAGGCAGTGAATTTCTTTCAAGCACAATTCCATGAAGATGTTGTTCCTTCATCTTTTGGAATCATTGATCATATACCACACATGGTGGATAGTGAGCAGAATAATGATCTACTGAAGCAGCCTACTAGAGAAGAAGTTAAAAAGGCATTGTATGGACTTGAAGAAGACAGTGCTGGAGGCCCAGATGGTTTTAATGGCAGCTTCTAGCATTCCTATTGTGACATTGTTGGAGATGATGTAGTGGACATGGTAAAAACCTTTTTTAATGGGTAGGAGCTGACCAGGTTTATCAATCACACTAACCTGGTATTATTGCAAAAAAAGAAATAGGTTAACACCTATTCTTCTATGAGACCTATCAGTCTAAGTAACTTCATTAACAAGATGGTCTCTAAAGTTATTCATGAGAGGTTAGCTGGCCTACTTCTCTATATGGCTAAAATTGGAGAGCCTGATTTTACGATCATTACGGCGCTCAGAAAGCTCAAAGGTTCGAGTTTTGGCATCGAGGGGGCATATCGAGGGTTCTCGACCCTGAAGCAGTGTAGATCGAATACCATCATGGAAAGGCGGGAAACTCTCAAAAGGCACGTGGTTAAAGCTGACCAAGTACGCAAAATAGTACAAGCCCGTACTGTGGCATTAAATGGCTGTACCAGCCATTTTTCTTTCCTAACAATTACACATGTACTATGTTGGGATTTCCCCTCATATATAAAGGGTACCCTTGTCACTTTGTAAGACACATGATATTCAATACAAGAACAAGAACATTCTCTACAATTGTTTCATTGATTTATTGCCTTTAATTTATTGTGTTCATTAGTTATTCTTTATTTATAACTCGTTATTAATCACAAATAGGCCATCTTCAAGGCCATCAATATTGCTACATCATTCTCGACAGCCCCTTGTCAAGCTCTTGAGCTCGACCTCGAGGTCCATTCTGACCAATCTCGATACCCAGTCTCCCCACACCTCGGTTTGCCTAATCTCATCACCCTTCACTCTTATTTTGTTTTCTCACTTCTCACCTAGCATCTACTGCCTAAAAAACTGGTATTAAAATAGATCACGTATTTTTAGAACCACAAAATCAAGTATAATTATAATTACCATTTTCAAGGTAAACAGTTTGGCGCCCACCGTAGGGGTATAAATAATATTGATTGTTTTAGTGCTGGTTTTCTAAAAACACAAGTTATTATTTACACTTTTTTTTGTCCAAAAATCTTTAATTTCAGGTCAGAAAATGTCTAACTCAGTAAACGCACATGAAAACAATGGTCCTAAGGATCACGGAGAGAATGGCGCAGCTGCTTCAGGTGCCGGTGTGATACTGTAAAACCCTGAAGGGGCACCAGTGCAAATCCTCGTCGATAAAGGCTTAGGCAACGCTCAACATGTCAATGTGAGCTCTCATACAGACGGAAGTGAGCGTGAAGGAGAGCAGCGTGAAGCACATGGAGCCCCTGCTCAAAAGGAAAGGGAAGTTAGCCTTCATGTCATTTTTGAGATGTTGCAAGCACAAAAAGTGACTATTGCTCAGCTACAAAGCCATCAGAGAATCCCAAGCACAAGACTACCAGAAATGGCTCCCGAGTCGAACAGGCACCAGAAAGGTCGAGCACTAAAAGGTCATCATCCGACCCCGCCATTATGAAGATTCTCGAAGACCTCGCAAAGAGGATTGAGTCGAGCGAAAAGAATATAGAAGCTTACAACAAAACAATGGAGACCTATAACTCGAGGGTCGATCAGATCCCGAGCGCAGCCCCGATTTTGAAGGGTGTAGATTCGAAAAAGTTCGTGCAAAAGACATTTCCATCAAGTGCATCCCCGAAGCCCATCCCGAAGAAATTCAGAATGCCCGATCTCCCGAAGTACAACGGGGCCTCGGACCCCAATAAGTACATTACAGCTTACATTTTTGCTATGAAAGGGAACGACCTAAAAGATGACGAGATTGAATCCATCTTATTGAAAAATTTTGGAGAAACACTATGCAAAGGGGCCATGATGTAGTATCAAAACCTGCCCCCGAACTTGATACATTTGTTTGCCATGATGGCAGACTCTTTTGTGAAGGCACATGTTGGTGCCATCAAGGTCGCCACGAGGAAGTCTGATGTCCTCAAAGTCAAGCAAAGAGATAATGAGATGCTAAGGGAGTTTGTATCCCGCTTCCAACTGGAACGAATGGAATTACCACCGGTCTCTGGTGATTGGGAAGTACAACCCTTCGCTTAGGTCTTGAATGAACGAATCTCGGTAGCTTCAAAGCAATTGAAGCAAAACTTGATCGAGTATCCTGCCGTAGTTTGGGCAGATGTTTACAACAGGTATCAGTCGAAGATTAGAGTCGAGGATGACCAATTGGAGGCCCCCTCGGGCTCGGTGTATCCCAGCAGGTTCTTAGGAAAGGAATCGATACTCCCAGAAAGAGAGTCGAGGCCAAGCAAAGAAAGGTATTAAACGTACATATAAAATCAGAGAAATATCCCGAGGCGTAACATACCTCGAAGTGACCAAAGTACGGATCGAGGACAGAATCCTCGGGGACTCGTGAGTAGATCAGGGTTCGACAGGCACACAGGGCCGTTAGAGGCACCCCAACTATCTGAGTACAACTTCAACATTGATGTTTCAGACATCGTATCGTCCATAAGTAAGATCAGGGACACTAGGTGGCCAAAACTCGTGTTATCAGATCCTTCGCAGAGGAACCCCAATTTGATATGCGAATATCACGGTACCCACGTTCATAAGACCGAGGATTGCAGACAACTTCGAGAAGAGGTGGCCCGACTGATTAGCAAAGGTCACCTTCGAGAGTTCCTCGGTGACCGAGCTAAAACCCAATTTCGGGAAAGAGAGGCAAACAAGAAAAATGAAACAGAAGAAACACGACACGTCATCCACATGATTATTGGTGGAGTCGACGTCCCTCAGGGACCCATTTTTAAGCAAACAAAAGTATCCATCACCAGGGAAAAGTGAACTCGGAGCTACATATCTGAAGACACCCTTTCATTCAGCGAAGAGGACATCAAGACCTTGTCTCAACCTCATAATGATGCACTGGTAATTAAACGTGCGCTCGTGGATCCAGGTAGCTCAACCAACATTATTAGGTTGAGGGTGGTAGAGCAACTCGGGTTGCTCGACCAGATCGTGCCCGACTCCCGTGTCCTCTACTGATTCAACATGGCGAGCGAAACAACCAAAGGGGAAAACATCATCCCAGTCAGCGTGGCCGGTACAATTCAAAACTCTAAGTTTCATGTCATCGAAGGTGACATTAGATATAATGCATTGCTCAAAAGGCCGTCGATTCACAGTATGAGGGCGGTGTCTTCAACCCTTCATCAAATGATGAAGTTCCCTACGAAGGATGGAAGAAAAAAAGTATACGGGGAACAACACACAGCAAAAGAAATGTTCGCAGTGCACGATGTGGCACCGACACCTTCTACATCGAAGGAGCCAAAAAACAAGCAAACAACCAAGTAGGAATCGCAAACTACATCCTCAAATGAACGAATAAAGGATCGTGTCGCGTCCTCGGAAGGAACAACCGAAGCATATTGAGGCTTGGACGCCACCACAGCTAAGGTACAATCCTCTTCCTCTTTCCTTCACGTTTTACACTAACCTATGTGCAGGTGTTCGATTGAAAAAGAATCGGAGCACCCTCCAGCTCGAATGCCTTAGGTTTTAAAGCATGCGTTGCGCTCTTTTTCCCTCACGTCGGATTTTATCCCAAATGGGTTTTACCTATGATGTTTTTAACGAGGCAACACTCATATGCTACCTAAGGAGAACTCACCAAGTATTCAAGGCTTCTCTTCGATCAACCTCAAATACTGAGGGGCATCCCCCCGAGAGATCAGTGAAACACGTCGAAGGGGTCTCGACGGGAGAACAATGTATAGGACCAAACGGTCAAATGAACCATGTCCACATAGAATAATCGAACCCTCGATGGTGAAAATGTGTACTTGTACCAAGTAGTCGGAGAACAATATTTTATCATCAAAACACTTCGCGCGTCAAAGAAGTTTGCTATTTTCACAAGAAGCGACCCCAGGGCCAAAAATTTACTGACCACTCGGGAACTGTCCTCGACAGTCACCCCATCGAGTCACCAAAAACTCGAAGCCATAAGACCTCAGGGCCGGAAACTTCAATCTCATAAGCCCTCCATGAGGCAATATCAACCCCGAATCGGGGACTGCCCTCGATAGTCACCCCATCGAGTCATCAAAAACTCGAAGCCATAAGACCTCAGGGTCGGCAACTTCGAGCACGTAAGCCCTCCATGAGGCAACATCACCAATGTAAGCCCTCCATGAGGCATATCACAAATTTAAGCCCTCCATGAGGCAATATCAACACTATAAGCCCTCCATGAGGCAATATCAACTCCGACTCGGGGACTGTCCTTGATTGTCGGCTCATCAAGCTATCTAACTCGAAGCCGTAAGACCTCAGGGCCGGCAACTTCGAGATCATAAGCCATCCATAAGGCACCAATGTAAGCCCTCCAGGAGGAAATATCGCATCTGTAAGACCTCGACGAGGCATGCTCAAACTTGTAAGCCCTCAACGAGGCAACTTCAAAATTGTAAGACCTTAAAAAGGGCCTAACCCCGACTCGGGGACTGTCCTCGACAGTCACCCAATAATTCATCAAAACTCGAAGCCATAAGACCTCAGGGCCGGAAACTTCGAACTCATAAGCCCTCTATGAGGCAACATCAATGACATAAGCTCTCCATGAGGCGATATCAACTCTTACTCAGGAATTGTCCTCGACAGTCGACTCATAGTTGTAAGACCTCAGAGCTGGCAACTTCAAACTCATAAGCCCTCCATGAGGCGCCAATGTAAGCCCTCCATGAGGCAATATCAAAACTATAAGATCTGAAGCAAGGCATGTACTAACTTGTAAGACCTTAAAAAGGCATAATCCTGATATCAAAGTCAAGGCTATATATCGAACTTGTAAGACCCCTTAAAAGGCATACCCTCGATATAGACGCCGAGGCTATCTCAATCGAGGACTAAAGGCTACGGCCAAATACGATGACCCCCGTCATAAGGCTTCGGCCAAACTAACGCAACTCGTAGATGTCCGACTGTCACCATAAAATCATAGGCCTCCAATTACTTCGAAAAAACTTTGAAAAGAACCAGTTAAAGGTCGTACTGACCTAACGCGTAAGAGCCCAAGTCGCCAGCTATACCAAAGGTCGTACCAACCTAATGCGTAAGAACCCAAGTCGCCAGCTACACCGAAGGTCGTACCGACCTAATGCGTAAGAGCCCAAGTCGCTAGCTACAGGTCGTACTGACCCAAAGAGCCTCAGGGCCGATTTAAAAACCTAAGGGCTGATAAGCTCGAGTCGCAACCCGACTCGGAGATTGAGCCCTAAACGGTTAACAAAAGTGCCTCAAGGCCAAATGCGTAAGAGCCCAAGTCGCCAGCTACACCGAAGGTCGTACCGACCTAACGCGTAAGAGCCCAAGTCGCCGGCTACAGGTCGTACCCACCCAAAGAGCTTCAGGGCCGATTTAAAAACCTAAGGGCCGATGAGCTCGAGTCAAAACCTGACTCGGAGACGGAGCCCTAAACGGTAAACTAAAGTGCCTCGGGGCCAAATGCGTAAGAGCCCAAGTCACCAGCTACACCGAAGGTCGTACCGACCTTACGCGTAAGAGCCCAAGTCGCCAGCTAAGGTCATACTGACTCAAAGAGCCTCAACGCTGATTTTAAAACCTAAGGGCCGATGAGCTCGAGTCGAAACCCGACTCGACGACTGATCCCTAAACGGTTAACTAAAGCACCTCAGGGCTAAATGTGTAAGAGCCCAATTCGCCAGTCATATCAAAGGGCATACCGACCCAATGCGTAAGAGCCCACGGGCCAGCCTAAAAAGCCTCAGGGCCAATTTATAAACCCAAGGGTTTCATCTCAAAGTCCAATACATTGGGCTAATTATCGACAAGCAAATCAGAAAAACCAAAGAATCTTTCATATATATATGTGTATTACAGATATGCATTGACAATGCTCCCATATGAGTCATTACAAATAAAAAAGAAGAAAAATCTAGTCCACCCCCGGGACCAGCTCCCTCGACGGCCCCTCGGACCAGCTCTCACGGCGGCCTTCAAACATTAGCATCGGCTCAAGAGGAAAGGGAAAACTTGGCGTCGATCTCATCCGCCTAGGCTTGCTTTATCGCTTCCGAGAGGTCAAAGCCCCTAGCATGAATCTCTTCGAGGGTCTCCCTATGAGACCTGCATCAGGCATACTCATTGCCCCTCCTCTCTTTGTCAAAAGCTCCCCTCAGCTCAGCCCGAGCATCGGCAACATCTGTCAAATAAATAGAAACTTTCTTATCGTCCTTTTCTCAAACTTCATCAGCTTCATCCTGGGCATCCACGACCTCGGCATTCATACTAAAATATCAGTCTCGAGCTTGGAAATCCTGCTCGTCTGATTTGAGTTATCTTCTCAAGCATTGTGAAGTTGTATCTCGAGGGCAGCAGCCTTGGCCAAAGCATTCCTTTGGGCCGCTGCATGAACGCCTATCTGCGCCTTCAACACATTGCATTTGGAATTAACCTGCCCAACTTCACCCCGAAGGCGTTACAATGCTTATGTTTTTCTCTGCAACTGAAGCACCAAAACATTAATTCCCGAAGGCAGGAAAGTAAGCACATACTCCCTCAAAATAAGGTATAACCTGTTGCTCGATATGGCCTTCATAATCTCGGCTCCGATTCACCTCCAATCGAAGGCATATCAATTCTTTTGTCTTCTCATTGCACAGAAGCCTGAGATATTTCTCCTTGCCCAAGGTTTCCTGCAACTTGGCCTCGCAACGGAACATCTCAGACTTGAGCTTGTCAAAAAGCCTACGAAAAATAAGCTTGAATTCAAAAAATGAAAATACAAAACTGAAAAACCAACAAAATCGATCAAGACTCACCTCGGATCAGAGCCTCTTAGCCTCCTCAAAAGTTGAGCGTGCGTCTACTGTCCTGGCCCCACCGGCCCCAGTTGAAACGCTCTCGGTAAGGGCATGACCACTCGATACCCCCACTTGGTTTGAGCAGCCCCTGGCCCTAATCTAAGGTGACTCTTGCCTGGCCCCTGGCTCGAGCCGTAGTCGAAGAACCATCCTCCCGAGAAGAGCTGATGTCCACAGAATGATCGACGTATATAAAGTCCTCCTCAGCAACGGCATCTCCTTTGTGTCTCCGAGAAGCCCCTGCCTCATTGAGAATGTCCTCATCCGTGGAGGATCTTTTTCGCTTATTATCCTCCCTCGGCTTCGAAGCCGACGAGACTTCCCTCTCCTCGAAGGGACATGGTCTCACCTCGGAGAATCCACCAATACCTACGGTTGCAGAGTTAGTAAAAATAAAATAAAGCATTACTCGAAAAGCAACCACATAGCTCATACAGTGGTGCTTTTCTTCCCATATACCCTTCCAGAGATCTCGCCACTTGCGTTAGTCATATGTTGAGGAAGCTGCCAGCCTCCGAGTCTAGTCCGCGAGATCGGGGACCTCCTCCGGCATCCACGGGACCGCTGAGAAAGAGAAAAAGAATCACTATTACAAACCGATAAGAATAAAGGACGCTAAGGTACGACACGGTACTTACGTTTGAAGTTCTACTTTTCGGGAAATGGCAGGAACTCAGCTGGAATGATTTCGACGGTCCTCACTCAGACAAATTGACTCATCCATCCTCCGTTCTGATCCTCATCATCACTGGCGATGAAAGGCTTGGTGGACCAGCGTCGTATCGCAATTAGGCCTCGACAGTGCTGAGGTCGATATAATCTAATAAGGTAGCTAAGGGTAAAATCGAGCTCAGCCTTTTCGGTAAAGTACCTCATCATCAGCACTATCCGCCAAAAGGATGAATGAATTTAAGCCAGGGTGACTCGGTACCTTTTGCAGAATTTGAGCACAAGGCTGTCGAGGAGGCCCAATGTAAATGGGTACGTATACACGTTCAAGAATCCCTCCACATAGGTCATGATGTTCTCTTCTCGAGAAGGTATCTGTAGCATCACATTTTCTCTCCACCCTCAATCTCTCCTCACGGCCTCGAGGTGGTTTTCTTCTATTGATCGAATAAACCTTGACGCATGCTCTTGATGGCCCGAGGCGTCGAAGGGTTTCTCTAGTGCAAAATCTTTCTTCAAAGCAAAGCAGCTCGAGGTTAACTCGACGTACGCCGGCGGTGTACCACCGGCCGGGCTAGATGAAGAGGTAAGGTTTTCCTCTTCTTGGTGAGTGGATTCGGGCACGGCAGCCATAACTACTCAAACAAACGTAAAGAGCAAGAAATGAAAACAGTTTTGCAAGACGAGTAAAGGAAGAGAACGTTGATAGGAAATCTAGTTTTGCAAAGTTGC
The DNA here is from genome assembly GCA_005239525.1 of Nicotiana knightiana. Lineage (NCBI taxonomy): Eukaryota > Viridiplantae > Streptophyta > Magnoliopsida > Solanales > Solanaceae > Nicotiana > Nicotiana knightiana. The sequence continues at coordinate 101,245 of ML422190.1, read as the reverse complement.
AAGACTCAAAATGAAGAGAAATAAAGTATATATATAGAACAAGCGGCGGCTATTCAACTACTTTGAAAGCCAATTAATTCTGAAAAAGTTGTCATAACTTTTGGGGAAGTGCACTGGCGGGGCCACCTCGGTCACTTCACGGTCATGTCACATGAATGACACTGTCACACATCGTTCGAGGGATCGAAGCTCCCATGCCAACCTAACCTCGAAAAGGTGTCCGATCTCGAGGGGATCTACTATTGCAAGTACGGGTTCCGAAGGACTAAAAATTGAAGCTTGAAGGTCAACTTTTGCGTAAGCATTGCAAGGCAAAGTTTGGGTGATATGTAACAAAGAGATATTTTATTTCAAAAAATGCATTTACAATGGTATTTCTACAAAAATTCCCCCCGAGGGTCCCATATACAAAAAAAGGAAAAAAGAAAAACAGTAGGTGAATCTACTCTTTGCCTTCGCTGCTGTCGGATCCGCTTTCAAGGCCCTCATCCGACCTAGTCGGCATTGCCGATTCTTCCTCCAGGGCCCTGGCTTCTTCGATATCGGCAGAGAGATCGACGCCCTTAGTGCTCACTTCCTCAAAGACTTTCCTCCTTGCTTGTTGCGAGCATGAGCAAGTGCCCCAGCCAGTCTTTGCTCGGCCTTGTCAAATATCTCCCTGGACCGGTCATTCATGGCAACAGCATCCCCTTTGTATGAAGAGATGAACTCGTCGGCCTCAGACTTGGCCACAGATAGTGCAGCAGCCTCCTCTTGAGCACCTCAAAGAAGGTCTTGAATCAAGTATATATTCCCCCGAAGCGCGTCCCTCTCCGAAGCAACGGCATCATTCAACCGAGCCAGCTCAAGGATTTCGGCGTCCTTGGCCGTAACATCCTCTCAGAGCTGCTCCACCAGGGCATCCTTCTGCCTAATCTAAAAAACACAGAAAATAAGTCGATCAGCACCAAGCATTGCAATTAGGAATAAAATGTGGGTACCAGAATGCCTGCTCGATGAAGTCGGCCCTCTCTTGGAGCGCTCTCTCCGAGCTTGCCATGAGGTTAATCAATTCCTCCTCTTTTCCGGCACATAGAGCCTCCAGCTCGACTGACTCCGACATAAGCTTCTTAAGCTCCTCTCCACGATGAGTCAACTCATCTTTCATCTTGGACAAGGCTTGGTCATACAGCTTCTTGACCTGCGGCACAGAGGAAGAAAATCAGAAAGCAAGATTCCTGAACCGGGAGAGGTCCCCAAAATAGTCTCCTCCTCTACACCTTCAAAATAGTCTCTAAATGAATCATCCTCTCCACGAGAGGTCCCCAAACCAGAAACATTCATATCTTGGGCATCTCGTATCTCCCTGGAGAAAATGACGGGCCCGAGTGAAATCCACCGGCAATATCAGCCCCCATCTAGGATTCTCCCCGACCCCGAAAATCTCCAGTAGCAATCCCTTCGATCTCGTCAACACGAACTGTGCCATGTCCGATGAGCGTCTTAGGGACTGCGCCCGAACCCTCCCTGAGGGTCTCCTCAACTCGAGGCAGGTCCACATTGGCCGCCTCCAGCTCAACAGATGACCGTCGAACAGCTCTCGAAGCATCAGCACTTCATTTTTCCCTTTGTACCAAAGGGCAGGTATCATCACTCTTTTCCTCGGCTCGCAGGCTCTCAGCGGCCATTGAGGATAGGACCGTGGCATCGGTCTTGGGCTTCCGATCCTTTCCCCTTTTGGATTTTGGAGACTCCACCGAGGCCTCCTTCTTCCTTTTCTTGTCCTTGGCAGTCTTCGAAGCCTCTTCCTCACCAGGTTGGGGCGGTCCCATCAACAAACCTTCACCAAGACCTACGAAAGTGTGTTATATCAAAAAACACCACCATCGAAAGTAGTTACAAAGAATGAGAAAACAATAACAACAGGAGCATATCGTGGTTCTTAGCCTGCCACCATATTTTAGCCAGCTCGCGCCAGACGCGTTTGTTGTATGGAAAAGCGGAGTATAAAAGTTTGACCCACCCCGAAAGGTCCTGGACCGCGCCGGGAAACCAAACAGTGGCTACACAATTAGAAGAAAATCAGTCAAGAGAAAAAGAGATGGCAAAACATACTCAATTCAGGGGTACTTACTTTTCATATTCCATTCCTCCGGGAACGGTATTCTATCATCAGGGATGACGTCCGAAGTTATTATTCTAACAAATCAGTTCATCCATCCCCGATCCTTATCCTCATCGATGCAGGCGAAGAATGCCTTGGTAGATCGACGGTGCAACTTAATTAGGCCCTCTCGGAAGAGACGAGGGCTGTATAATCTGATCAAGTGGTCGAGGGTGAAAGTTATTCCCTCGACCATGTTGGTAATGTGGTGAATAATATGTACAATCCTCCAAAGCAAAGGATAAATCTGACCGAGTGTCACTCGGTATTGATGACAAAAATCGAGAATCACCGGGTCAATCGATGGAGAGGAAGAATCTATAGGGACTAAGGTAAAAGGGTATGTATATACGCTAAGAAAGCCAGCCTTATGCGTGACTATGCTTTCGTGAGCTGTAGGGATTTCTACTCAGGCTGCCTCCCCCCCAATGGCAGTCAAGTTTTACCCTCTCTATATCAGATACTATACTTATGTATCGGGACATGGGCTCGAATCGGCCCGGTGTAGAAGGGGATTTTTCAATTGTGAAATCGGAGACGGTGTCGAAAGGACCAATTATGCACTGCTCGATGGTAGGAGTAGTTTTTGACTTGCCCTTAGACGGGCGTGATGAAGAAGTGGCTCCCTCCTTTTGTGGTACCGTGTTGGATGTTTTTTCCATGGTTATAACTGAGTTTTAAAGAGAGAAGATGAAGAAGCAAACGCAGATAGAAGATGAGAGTGGGAAACACTTAGTAAAAGTTTGAAGGTTTGAAGAATATGTAAGACTATGAAAAGTCAAGTGATTGAAGTATTTATAGAGGCCATTTGGGCATGCATTGAAGCGGAAAGGTCGAACCAATAACGGTTCATGGGCTTCTCGAGAATTATGTTGACGGCGACCTCTGTGCAACTTTTTATGTCACATTATTTAATGCTATGGAGATACTGACGTCATAATAGGGATGTTGAAGAGGCAAGAAGTCAAGACCGTTTCTTATCACTTCATTCTAAGAAACGTGGGGACTATCTGTATACGGCTAAAATTGGAGAGCCCGATTTTATGGTCATTACGGTGCTCAAAAGGCTCTAACGTTCTAGTTTTGGCATTAAGGGGGCATATCGAGGGTTCTCGACCCCAAAGCAGTATATATCGAAGACCATCATGGAAAGGCGGGAAACTCCCAAAAGGCACGTGGTTAAAGCTGATCAAGTACGCAAAATAGTGCAATCCCGTACCGTGGAATTAAATGGTTGTACCAGCCATCTCTCTTTTGTAATAATTACACATGTACTATGTTGGATTCCCCCTCATATATAAAGGGTACCCTTGTCACTTTTTAAGACACATGATATTCAATAAAAGAACAAGAACATTCTCTACAATTGTTTCACTGATTTATTGTCTTTCATTTATTGTGTTTATTAGTTGTTCTTTATTTATCACTGATTATTAATCACAAATAGTCCATATTCAATGCCTTCAATACTAATACATCATTCTCGACAGCCCCTTGTCAAGCTCTTGAGCTCGACCTCGAGGTCCATTCTGACCAATCTCGAGACCCCGTCTCCCCACAACTCGGTTTGCCTAATCTCATCACCCTTCACTCTTATTTTGTTACACTTCTCACCTAGCATCTACTGCCTAAACAAATGGTATTAAAATAGATCACATATTTTTAGAACCACAAAATCAAATATAATTGTAATTACCATTTTCAAGGTAAACAACTTTCTAACCTTATCTCTGATGAACAAGCAGGCTTTGTCAACGGTAGAAGTATTGTGGAAAATGTCTTGCTAACACAGGAGATAATAATTGATATTAGGTTGAGAACAAAATTAGGAACTAATGTGGTAACAAGCTAGATATGACTAAGGCATATGATAGATTATCATGGATCTTTCTGACCAAAGTGTTGAGAAAGATGGGATTTGCTGAGAGGTTCATTAGTTGGGTGTTTGGGATCATATCCAACAATAGGTATTCAATTCTCATCAATGGGAAACCATATGGTTTTTATAAATCCACAAGAGGTGTTAAGCAAGGGGATCTTTTATCTCCTACACTATTCCTTCTGGCAGTAGAAGCATTATCAAGGGGATTGAATGCTTTGCATTTGAACCTTTATTTTTGTGGTTTTGGATTGCCTAAGTGGAGTGCTAAGATCAATCATTTGGAATATGCAGATGACACCATTATTTTCTCTTCTTCAAATGAAACTTCATTGCTTCTAATAATGGAAGTATTGGCGGCCTATGAAGTAGCTTCAGGTCAGTTGATTAATAAGTCAAAATCTACAGTCTATATCCATCATCTTACAGATGAAGATGTGTTTAGAAAGGTAAAAAGGGTAACTGGGATCAGTAGGCAGAAATTTCCTTTTACATATTTGGGCTGTCCAATATTCTATGCTAGAAGAAAGATGGAATACTACCAAGGTATTATGAACAAGGTGTTGGATAAGTTACAATCATGGAAGGGGAAACGATTATCTATTGGAGGAAGGGTAGTGTTGATCTCTCATGTTATACAAAGCATGCCTATTCACCTATTATCAATAGTAAATGCACCAGCCTCTATGATCAACAAGCTTCACAAACTCGTGGTTGGATTCTCTTGGAGTAGTTCAATTGAAGGAGGAAGGAGACATTGGGCCTCATGGGATAACTTATGTTTACCACAAGAAGAGGGGGAATATGATTCAGATCACTCCATGATATATCTAAGGCCTTATTCTGCAAGTTATGGTGGAACATTAGAACCAAACCAATGTTATGGAGCTTATTCATAAGCCAAAATTATTGTAAGAAACTGAATCCTATTGTAGTACCTTGGAGGAGGAATGGTTCTCGTATTTGGAGGAAAACGATAGAATGTAGAGACTACATTGAACATCAAATTATGTGGCAACCAATGATGGGATCTTCTTTATTTTGGTTTGAGAATTGGACTGGTCTGGGAGCATTATACTTCATCACCCCACCTGCATTCTATTGTGATGAATCAGTCCAAAATGTGAATGAAGTTGTGCAGGGGAGGAGATGGAATAAACAAAAGCTAAGGCGGTTATTACCTGATGAGATTACTGATCATATTATGCAGAACATGAAACCACTGAGGGAAAATTTGGTACTCGATAAACCTATTTGGATGCTTGAAACAAAGGGTGAATTCAGTGTTAAATCTGCATGAGAATACATAAGGAAAATAAGGGAACCATGTAATGCATACAGGATGATATGGATAAAGGGATTGCCTTTTAAGGTATCTTTCTTTATGTGGAAGGTATGGAGGAATAAACTACCTCTTGATGACTTTTTCAAGAGATTGGGTTATTTGATGGCTTCAAGATGCTGGTGTTGTGTTCAACCACAAGAAGAAACATCATCTCATCTGTTTTTCATGTCATATGCTTCCAGGAGAGTTTGGTCTTATTTTTTGTCATGTGCAGGAATTAAGCTTGAAGGTTTGACCTTTCATCAGGCTATGGTGAAATGAAGGATTTCCCAGGTAATCCCAAGATTACAACCAATTCTACAGGCATTACCATCGATCATTGTTTGGGAGTTATGAAAAAGAAGAAACAATTACAAATATGGAGATCTAGTTTCAATCAGTAGGGTCATTTACCAGGTATCCACTACACTTCAATATTTGGTCAAATTTAGAAAGCCAAGTTTGCAAAAGGTTCCACATAAGTGGCCAGATTTGATACATATGATGTAACAGTATACTCCAAAATTGAAATTCACTAAGGTACTGTGGGAATTTCCTGAGCATGGTTGGATCAAAGTTAATACAGATGAGGATTCGAGGGGTAACCTAGGTAGGAGTTCTTTTGGATATGTGCTAATAAATGAAGAAGGTGATGTAGTATATGCATGTGGTAAAGAAATATTAGAAGGAACAAACACAGAATCTGAGGTGAGAGCTATCCTAGAAGCATTGAAACACTGTGTGGAACATGACTATATTCTTATTGATTTGCATATTGATTCAATGCTTATCAAGAATGTGATGTAAGGGGAATGGAGTACACCGTGGGCTGTGGCAGTATATGTTGATGAAATAAAGAAGTTGATGGGGAGATTTCATTTGAGAATCTCTCATACATTAAGAGAAGGCAACCAATTGGCAGATCATCTTACCAATTATGCACTGGATCATGGATCTATAAAATACAACAAGTTTGAAGATTTGGATGTAAAAGGGAGAAGAATTATGAATAGTGATAAGTCACAATGTCCATATCTAAGGGTGAAGGTTGCAAGAACATAGGAATAGAGGAGATAGGCAGTAACAGGAGCAGAAAGAAGGTTGGGAATACATTCGATCATCATACTCAAGTCCTTATGGAGGAGAGTAAGATGGTCATCTTTTATACTAACATAGTGTTCTTTTTTGCATGGAATGTTACTGTGGTCATACCTTACCTTTTGAACAACTCCCATCTGGTGGTATTAGTACTATGTACTCATTCCAATGGGAGGGAAGCAGGGGTAGGCACAAGTATGACAATGGAGATTTTCAACAAGACACTGAGTTATTACGTACTTAGGAAGGAATTTTCTCAACTGAATTCTCACATTCCTGGTTCCATATTAATCAGGAACGGAATTAACTCAACCATTGGTTACAAGCAAAAAGCTATCAAGAACTCAAAAATTCAAAAGACACATACAATGCCCAGAAATTCATGCACATTGAAGGGATCTTCAAAGGAAGTTACAAGATGCACAAGCTGGACAAAATATAGCTGCTTTGTACCATCAACAATACTGATGCATAAAGGAAATTTTGTGGAGATAAGCCACACAGGGGGTCAAAGAATGAGCCTCAATTCTGGATTCAAGATACCATGATTGCAACATTATCCACATGCACAAGGGTGAGGTACTATACTTCAAGGGACTTATAGGATTTAACAGTCGAGCTACAAGGAGCTACTTATCATCAACAATAGCTACAATGATCAAGGAAGACATACTGAAGAAGAAGCGAGACGCAAAGTCAAGAAACAAGATTAATCTCAAGACGACAGAAAGCTTACTAGACAGGAGTTCAAATCGACGGGCAGTACAGAAATGGCTATTTATGCAAAGCTTCATAATATACCTGCACATTCAACTTTCATGTAGACTTTCAACACATAACAAGGATTGGTTACATGAGAAAGACACAGATTATACAAGGCTTAGAATCTCCAAAAAGAAGAGGCAATAGGCACAGTCAGGAGCAGTATATGGATTTGTGGCCAGTTTTGTAATGTAAGTATCATTTACATTAGCCACATTTTAGTACATTATGTGATATCAATTTTGGGTATTAAACTCAAGATTGGCAATAGGGCGAATGTAATTACACTAGATAGTCAGCTATATTTTCTAGCTGCATTAACATTATGTTTTATTATTTTAGATATATACAAAAACCAGCCCTAGGCACCTCGCCTAATGGATTTTAAAAAAAAAAATTAAACTAAGCTCACTCCGCCAACTCGATGAAACCCTTTAATTAATAGATTTAGGATATAAATATTATCTTATCAAATTCCAAAACATTGAAAACCTTAATAAAATACTCCAAAATGGACCTTGATACACATGATCTCAATACCTTTACTATACACCAATGGGAACCTAAATTTAATCCAACCCTAGCACACACGAATTACACAACTGTGCGGAACCGTCTACAGGAATTACCCATTGAATACTATGATATACAAATCCTCAAAAAATAGTGAATTTTATCGGCACACTCATAAAATTTGACACATGCACAGTGCATACATCTAGAGGCCGTTACGCCAGACTTTGTATTTTAGCACCACTAGATAAAATCCTTCCATCTGAAATACTCCTTTATACACACACTCAATTAATCTATTACGAAGACTCATCAATAATTTGTACAAAATGCGGGTGCTTAGGGCATAACCTCCACTACTGTCTAACTTTTTCAACCCCTTCCACTTCGAAACAAACACAAGATAACCCAAACACACCCTATAAAAAGATGACCAACATAGCCAATGGAAAACTGTTACCTATGCAAAGAACAAAAATAGTGTTAAAACTAAGGAAAATCAGTCTCCCCAAACCTCCTTCAAAAGCCAAAATCACCCACATCAACCCAATACCACCTCCAAAGAACCTAAGGACCCACATGCCCTCCATGACACCACAAAAACAACCAATAACATTAACCTGCAAAATCAATTCGAACTACCAAAACACAACCCTACACCGGACACCACCCCATATAAAAGCCAAAAACATACATGCCAACCTTATACCACCTATAACCCAATCAATTAACCATACCCCAAGCCCTTCCAAACCAGCATCATCACCTTTCCAATTTCCATCACCCACGCCTACTGTTAACCTATAAAAGAACAATCATCATAACAGGTCATCCCCCTACACCCCCTAATTCGTAAAACAATGTCCAAACGATTACCTCCAAAACATAACACCAACAAGAAACAACCTAAACTAGCCAACCATCATGATTCTACTACTCAAATTCTGTCTATAAACATGTATGTTCATGAACACTGTATACTAAATGCCAAAGAATCCCTTGATACAACTATATAAACACAAACAATCATAAACCCTAATACAACATTTATACCTCAAATCTCCCAAACTATATCTCACCCCCACCCCACCTTTCACACAATTTTTCCTCACCATCATCACACTCTAAGGAAACCTCATCCGATACTACTTCCATTAAACATACATAGCCAATACCACACGGCACGCCATTGTATGAAAGCTACCCAAATCTCTCAACCAATGACAATGGATTATTTTCTCAACCACTCACTGAAACTCCATCCACTTCAACCACAAAGGACTCTTCAAATACCACCCTAACAAACTCTTCCATTAACATAACTCAAGACTCAACTTCAACTGCCTATTCCTCATCAAACAATCTCAATGTATCGATCACACAACCACAAGAAACATCTCTACCAACACAAACACCGAAGATATATCAACAATGTCCATATCAACTATTACCACCACCTCAAATAATCATCCACCATCAACCCACCCATGCACAACAATGAACATCATTGCACCCAATACTCCCACTTATGCACCAACCTTCGACTATTCCACAATAACAAATATCAACCACACACCAACATCCACCAGTAGACCCATAACTACTACAAAACCATGTCACGCTCCTATTGGAAACGTCAGAGGAGATGTCCTTCTCAGTGCAAGAGGGAATCCCAAACCAAGCACAACAAGACCAAGTCTTGAACCTAATTCATCAACAAGACATCACTCTTTGGCAAATGCAGGAAATCATCAACCACTACCAACAATGGCAAGCACAGGCATCTCACCACTCTCCCTACTGGAATATACCCCCACAGAACAACTTCTTACCATGGTTACCTCCTCAACAATTAGTGGAGACCTCTCAGCCTCCAATGTCAGAACCAATGCAACAACATGTGATCGACAATCACAATACCAACTCTCCACCTCCTTCTCCACACCAAGAAAATCATCACCCAGCAGAAGAAGACAACGACCTGGCAGAGACCTTCATGGAATCCATGATACTGAGCGACTTCCTGACGATCTCCATGTCAGGAAACATGGAAAAAGAATACCTCATTTTCATCCCTCCAAATCTCCAGAAAACTTCATTGAACATACACTTAGACCTCTTTCGAAGAGAGATATGTGATTCTCATGATCCCAACCCTACAAGTGAATTTATTACCAGCAACACTTTACAATCCCCCACACTTGCTAATGCATTTGGAACTTTCACTGGCTCCGGAAGAGAGCATTCCACATCATGAAGGTTTAATGAAGATAATGCTCTGGAATTGTCGGGGAGCTCACAATCAAGAATTCCGCTGGAACCTCAGAGTTTTGCTCACATGGAATAAACCTTGTATCCTATGCCTTACAGAAATAAAAATGGCAGACCACACTGATCTTCTTATAGAGTTCAACTACACTGACTTAATCCAAGTTGTAGCACAAGGTCAATCAAGTGGAATAGCACTTCTATGGCGTGCTCATAAATTGATTGTCAACCCAGTAGCAGTCACAAGCCAAGAGATACATGCTTCTGTTCAGGTCAATGATCCAGGAACTCAACATCCAACAACTTAGTCATACACTTAGAGAAGGCAATGGAGTGGTTGATGCACTAGCAAAATTTGGGAAAACAAATATAAGATCACCCCACAATCATCCTGTTTTTTGTAGAAACCCCCCCCCCCTCCCCCCACTCTCATGCAACTAGATTTTGATGTAATTGGTACTAGCAACTTATATTTCAATCATCACTTGTAATTTCGTACTTAAATTTATCAATGCAATCCTCCGTTTAGCAAAAACAAAAACAATTTAAATAGTTTATCATTTGGACTTTCTTATATAAAGTTATAATCTTTTTACTGGACACCGTTAAACCTATGGTATCGCATGCGTGGTCAGGCTATAAACGTGCAATTATTTAGGAATATCTCGTCTGGAAATAATTTATAAATTCATGTGATTACCTTTTGACCTATATATATGACCTGAGCTCGTCCATAGTAGGTTATCTCGGAGTTAATAGCTGCTTAGATCAATTCTAATACTTTCAAGACAAGAAAGTGAGCAAAGAAACAATTGAGAGAAATTTCATTCTTTAAGTTGATTGAAATGTTTTCTCTTTTACTTGCTTTACAAAATAAACTCTATTATGAAGTAATTTTCTTTAGAGAAACTTGGTAATGATTTGATTTAGACTTTAGTTTCTTGATTTAATACATATTGTGTATGTTCGATCGACTCCATAATGTATTCGAGAGAAGTCATAGAGTTCAATTATGCGTTTGAATTGTTTTCCGTAATTTAGTTTCTGAGAGAGGAATTAATTATGAAAACAGTACTCTCTCCTGTCCCAAATAAGTGATTTTTTGGCTTCTTTTTTTTTGTGGTTCAATATAAGTAATTTTTCCAGATTCTAATGATGAATTAATTATTTTTTCCTACATTGCCCTCCGAGTAAATAATATTGGAGTATGTGTTAGGAGTGTTTATGTGAAGAGATAGTCAAGGTTAATTTGGTTAATTTTATTGCTAATTAATGTTAAAAGATGAATTTCTTAATATGTGTGAAAACAACCAAAAAATCACTTATTTTGGACCGAAGGAGTATTGTATAACGCTTTTATTCGAGAAACAAATTGGTGATAGAAGTATCATTAATAATTTTGGGATTTTAAGAAGCTCCAATATCTTCATATCCTTTGGCTTATAAACATGCACTTCAATTGAACTCTTAATGCGCTTTTCAACAGTTAACTATTGTTGATTGAGAGAAGACTTATATATTCGAGCGGGGTAATCAACATTTATGATCTAATATAAATATTAATCAAGGATCAAAATAGAGATTAATCATCTCAAATCAAGTTCCCTACTTTTTTTCTGTGGTAAAACTCTTCGCTTACTAGTTTTAATTCAAAGATCACCATTAATTCTTATATTTATTTGAAAAAACGTATATTTAAAGTTTTACTTTAGCCAAGACGAAATCATTAATTGATAGCTATTTTATTCCCTGTGGGATTGAATTTTCATGCAAAGAAGCATAGGATAGCTAGTCTAGTGGTATACTTAACATCAACCAAATCGTACGAAAGATTTTCTTGCTATTACGAAATTTATAACAACTTCCATGAACAGACCGCTTTGTCAGATAATTTTTTATATAACTTCAATTCAATAATTCAGAAAAAAAGTTTAAAAGGCTGAAGAAGCAACATTGATAATTAAACCTAAGCATATGTCGGAGATGCATTCATTGAAAAATAATATTCATCCATGAGGAAAAAAAGGATAGTCATGAAATAACTTGGTCAAGAAAACAAATCCAACCCTTGAAATTTGAAATATAGTCGGACTATAACTTTTATTTTTTCATATATATTATCAAAAAGGTTATCGAGTGGATCATTAATACTATTGTTGGAGTTTATTTTTATCCATACGTTTTGCACTATAGTCACCTGTCTCTTGAACATACATATATGACAGCGTAAATAAAAAATTTAAAATGTGTCCGCAATGAAGCTTCTAAGTAGTGAAGGAGCCAGAAATCCAAGGTTGTAATAACTTGTCTTCCTTCTCATAGTACGATAAGAGCTTGTCTCTTAATATTTGAACGTTAATTGGTAAAGTTCCTTGTGCCTGTTCAATATAATTATAAAATAAAGTAAGATAAACAAAGTTTGCGCAATATATTAATAGTAATATAGATATTTTGAAGTGCACAATTTTGATAAGCAAATATCTATAGATAAATGGAGAAAAGTAAGAGAGTGAAATTTATATTAATATATACCTGAAAATGCAAATTGTAGAAAACTCTATCTCCCAAAGTTTCAAAAGAAGATGAATTTAGTAGGAGAAGTCCTTCGTTCTCTAGTTCTGATACAGCTTCAGCAAACGAACTCTTATTGTTCTTCAAAATAGATATATGAATCACGACTTCTCTATTTCCCACTTGATTTGCTGAGATAACTGATAAAGAACTCTGAATTCCTCCTCTTATTGTTTGCTTATTAAAATCAGCAGAATATTCTTTCTTAGGGATAGATCTTAATGTGAGATCTTCTTTCTTCTGTGTCAATCTTTCCACTTCTTTCTTTAAATCTGGTATGTACTTTATAACTCTTGCTACTGTGGCCGGAAAGCTTATTTTTTTCTGTGAAAATGTCAAAATTTAAATTTTAGATCGATGTTAGTATAACTGTGTTCATAAACAGAAAAGCAGAATTTAGAATGGAAAATGCAAAAATAAATTCCGAGCCAAGAGTTTTCTCATATGTACCCTTAAGGAATTTAATTCTATCTGTTGCCCAAAGTTATGGATTAATTTATTTCAAGATAGAACTAAAAACTATTTTGTAATAGCAGCACTTCAAAAGGCAGAGCAAATTACACATCACACTTGTGTGTGTTTTTAGAAAAACAATGCAAAGAAGGAAGAAATTTCAGAATTATTTTAGTGTATGAAAAGATTAGGCAAAGCCGCTCTATTTATAGCCTACGTGAATCACATTATTATTTTGCTAAGAAGATAATATCAATCTCGTAAATATGTATTCTTTGCGAAGTTCACAAATTATTTTGATCAAAGGAACGTAAAAATTAAGAATAAAAGAAAGAAAGAAAGAATTATACCGTATGATCAGTAGCTGGAAGCAAAGAACGAAGAGAAGAACACAAGCTATTAAAAGTTTTTCTGCGATCACGTTCACTTGCATTGTGATTAAGCTTCTTCACCATTCCATCTAAATGATCACGATCAAAATTCTTGAATTCACTGTGTACAATACTTGGCTGAGATGATGAATAATGAACAGGAATAATATTAATACCTGTTGAAATTGGAGCTTCTATAGTGTTTACTTCGTTGTTTATGGGATCTGCCAAACACACTCCAAAGTTAGAAAACAAAGGAGAAGAAACGGCCATCATTATGTTTGAAGGTCTTTAGAGTTGGAGTGTGTTGTGACAATCATAGAACGTGTATTTATAAGAGGAGTCTAGGATTAAACTTATACTAGTATATGTTTATTGTTACGTAGCACACAACTTTTATACTATGTATTTTTAATTACTATTAACATGTAGATTATTATTCTCACTTTTTACGAACTCATGTGTATCTACTATCATCTTAGTGATTTGAAATTTTCAAAATTTATTTGCAATGTCATTGTATAGAAGCTAAAATCTTTATCACAACCAAAAAAGGGGGAAAATCGACGGTCAAAACCAACCGATGTTGATCGGTAATTGACAAAAATCGACTGAAAACCGATTGATTTGTGGTGGTCGGCAATCGTATGGTCGGTAGAGCCAACCGACCAACTTCGGCAGGTATTTTACGACGGATTCCGATCGGTCAATTAAATTCCAAATAATAAAAAATTGCCGGAAAAACCAACCGAAATAGGTCGGTATTTTTCGACCGAAGTTGATCGATATTTTTAATCATGTAAATAAAAAATGCATCATCTAAAAATCGAACTGGGTCAATATTGTGGCAAGAAATTGTTCTACCACCAGAACATTAGTGTCTTTTGTTTTAAGACTGCCTTTTATTTTGTTTATAATCTTTAATTGCAATTTCACGCAAAAATAATGACCGATGTCGGTCGGTTTTATTATAAAATAACGACCGAAAGCGGTTGATTATTTAAAATGACCGGCCGAAATAACCGACCAATTCGGTCGGTCTTTCGAATGTTAATTTTAATTTATTTTAAATGAAAAATCGATCAAAGTTGGTTGGTTTCTTGAAAAATAAATTTCGCGAGAAGCAAAATAGTTTCTCGTATTTTTGCGCCAAAAAAAAAACCGACCAAAGTTGGTCAGTTTCGTTTTTAAAAAAAATTGAAAACTTGACATCAGATCATCTTGGACGTTTACTGATTCTATTCTTCTGGATGCTCTCTATATTCATCAAGCTCGTAAACTAAAATAAAATATTTTTCGATCGGTTAACCACGATGGATTTTGGCCGAATTTCTAGCAGTGATATATATTAATGACCTTCCTCAGGTACAAAGGCATATGTAGCATTAAAACTATAGATTCAATTAAACCCATAACTTTCGATTCAAAGCATAAATTTATGTGTAAACTTCACTAAAATTATAATAAATAAAAAATATGAACTCATAGATTTAAAAACATAATGATTTCAATATTAGGAATCTTAAATTTTGAACACATAAAATTTAAATTCTGGATACGCTTCTGACTAGCATCATAAAAACATCTATTGTGTTAATTATTGAAAATAATTTTCTTACTCTTGTGATTGAAAAAGACTTTTTTCCGAACGCAAGGGAGAAAGGAAAATAAATTCTTCAACGATGGAATCGATGGATTTTTGGTCGAACAATGGAATCAATGTTGGATATACGGATATTCACAAAGAGTCAACGTCTTGTACGCCGACATAAGTTTGGTACTAAAATTTTCTTTTTTAATTTAATTTGCAAACGAATAAATTATTTAAGTGACACGAAATTTAAATTTGTCATATAAACTTAGATGGTCCAAATGCTGTTGCTTACCTGGCTACGACGAGTCATATACGGATGAGTTGGAAAAAAGAATGCCACGGAGGATTGTTAGTATCCCACATCAGTGGTAGATGCAACAATTTGTCTTTCTTCTATGATTTTGGGGTAATCCTTATTTCATGAAATAATTTTTGAGGTTGAGCGAAGCCCAATATTTATATAAAGTCATGCCTATTTTATTCTTGATTTACCTTATCGAATTGCACACTGATCATATTATGTTGTATACCCTCCAATTGTCACGCTTGTGCATACGAGGGGGTGTTAGTATTCCTAATCCCATCTCATGAACTAAACATTGAGATTGAGTTAAGTTCAGTTTAATTTTTAGGAGCTCTAAGAGAATATTTCCCCCAAAATAGGCTTAAGGATTATATGTGGGAGATTGGATGATCATGTCAAGGAAGGGCAAAGTTTGTTATGGTAAAAAGAGTTAGTATAAAGTGCATGGATCTGGTAGTGCTGAAGTTTGTTATGTTTTGCCTCTGCTTTCTCATGCCTTTCTTCTCTATGTCTTCACATCCCTCTTTTTGTTTCCTCTAGCTCTTTACTGGTCAATTGATTTTTTAGCTCTTTACAAATTTGTTTTTAGTTTTATGGCCCTATTTTTTTTTATACATGGAAGATTTATTTTTACACGTAAGAGATTTGTCTTTTACACATAAGAGATCTAAAAAGATCATTTTCTTAAATTCAAAATTATAAAAGTGCATGATGTACAAATAGTACGCTCTTTATTGCTTTCCTTCGTTATGTCCATTGTAATTTGTTTCTAAAGTTGAGAATAGCATTAGACTTGTGTTTGAACTACTACCACTATTAAGTTACTTTTGATTATGTTTTTAATAAAATATTTATCAATATATTATTACTAGTGTTTAAAGTATACTTTTAAACATTGTATAGATTTGCTAAACCTCTATTATTTTGAGCTATATAATTTCTTTAGTCAAAATAATAAATATTTAACTGTGTATCTTTTTCTATTTCATCTTTAGAACTAATAATTTGTTTCAATTATGTAATCTTTTTTATTTTTTGGTGACCAGTAAAAAAAATTGAGTGCAACTTGAAGTTATAGCTTAGTTATGTGGCTTGTACCCACGTAATGAGAAGATAAGAGATGAGAGGAAGAAGATGAAGTAAAGAGAGAAGAAAGGGACGGTTGTATTCATTTGTTGAGCTGGAAATGAGTACAAATGCTCTTTATATAGAGCTTATTGTCACGGCCCAAAACTAAATCATGTCGTGATGGTGCCTATCGTGGTACTAGGCAAGCCGACACATTTCCAAAACACATCAATATTTCATTTAAAAGATAAGTCAAGATTTTCTTTACTAGAATCTTCATAAAAGAGTTCAAATCAAAATAAAATGCGAAAAAGGTAGCCTGACATCGGAGTGTCACTAAGTCATGAGCAACTACTACATACTGTTTGATAACCACAAGAGTAACATAATCTGGGAAAAACCAAAAATACAACTAAGGGGAAGATAAGGAAGAAGAAAAGCAGGGCTGCAATCGCCAGGCAGCTACCTTGCTATCTCAGATGATCTACTACTGAATATATCAACAACCGCTATCGTGGCCAGAAATGCATGGATCTGCACACAAGGTGCATGGAGTAATGTGAGTACACCAACTCAGTAAGTAAGTAGTACATAAAGGCTAAGAAGTAGTGACGAGCTAGATGCAAGTAGAGTTCATATCACAAAATTCGGTAAAATGCGGCATGCTTTAAAACCAGTGTTTAAGTCAAATCAGCTTGTTTAAATCCAGTTCAGGAAAAATCAATTAAAATATCTTTCAACAGCTCTCAAAAAATGACTCAAAGCAGCTATGAGCACAAATGATAAAATAATATACCGCCCCTCGGGCAAAACATCACTCAGTCCTCCCAATCACTCCAACCTCACAATCACCCATGCCTCACAGTCCCTCATGCCTCCCAATCACTCAGCACTCGACACTCGAAACTTGCACTCAGTAGGTACCTGCGCTCACTGGGGTGTGTACATACTCCGGAAGGGCTCCTTCAGCCCAAATTCTATATCAATGCCCATCATGGAAGAATCAAGAAAACATGTTGCGGCTTGCAGCCTGATCCCATAAATGTCCTCACAAATCAGGTCATCGGCCTCACTCAGTCATAAATCTGTCCAGTCTCTCAAGTTCTCAGAAATCAAAGTAATCAGCCCAAACAATATTAATATGATGCATCAAATAGAGTAACACAGACTGAGTTATGATGTAAAAATGCATGAACATGACTGAGTACATATTATCAACCAAAAGCAGTGAGAGGAAAGCAAGAAAGACCTCTAAGGGTCCAAATAATACTGGCATAAGGCCTAGACATGGCATCTAGCACGATTTACAGTAAATCTTTCTAAAACACATAAGGAGCATATAACTACAATAGGATATTCAACTTTACAGTTGCTATGTGATAGACGAAGTCACGATCCCCAACGGTGCACGCCCACACGCCCGTCACCTAGCATGTGCATCACCTCCAAATAGTCACATGACACAAAATCCGGGGTTTCATACCCTCAGGACTAGATTTACAACCATTACTTACCTCAAACCGAACAAGTCTTTACTCCGCGATGCTCTTGCCTCTCGATTCAGCCTCCAAATGCTCTGAATCTAGTAAACACCAGTACAATACCATCAATAATTCTAAAGGAATAAATTCCACAAGAAAACTACCAAATTAGACTCAAAACCCGAAATTGGCTCAAACCTGGCCCACGTGTCGAAATCCGACAAAAGTCACAAAAGTTGAAAGCCCATTCACTACGAGTCTACCCATAAAAAATTTATCAAAATCCGACATCATTTGGTCCCTCAAATCCTCAAATTACACTCTCCAAAATCCCAAGCCTTAACCCCCTATTTTCACTCCTAAATCCCACTAATTAGATGAGAAAACAACGGGGAAACACCGTAGCTAGGGGTAATAGAGCTCAAGTAACTTACCTCGGTGAAAACCCTTGAATCCCCTTCAAAAACCACCCCAAAAGCTCCAAAGTACGATTTGAAAATGGTGGAAAATGAGAAAAAATCACGAAGTCCCCTTTTTATACCTTTTGCCCAGTGAATCCGCAGATGCGGTTTACTTACATGCTTCTATGACACCGCACCTGCGGAAATTCCATCGCAGGTGCGGAACTCATTTAGAATCCCAGGTTCCGCATCTACGACCAAACCTCGCACATGCGGTCACGCACCTGCGCTTCACCCTCTGCTTCTGCGGAACTGACCAAACTCCTCATTTTCGCATTTGCGCCCCAGGTCTCACACCTGTCGGCTCGCAGATACGACCCTCGTCTCACACATGCGGATCCATTACAACTCCATCATATCTGCATTTGCAGCCTTGCACCTGTGGCTCCCCATCTGCAGGTGCAGAAAACATTAGCAGCAACAGAAAACCAGCAGAATCAGCTATCACTCAAAGGCGATAAATGATCCGTTAACCAGCCAAACTCACCTGAGGCCCTCGAGACCTCAACCAACCGTACCAACAAGTCATATAACCTCATACGAACTTATTCGAGCCTTATAATCACTCCAAACAACATCAAAACACCAAATTACCCTCGGATTCAAGCCTAAGAACTTCTAAACTTTCAAATTTCGCAAATGACACCGAAACCTACCAACCCACGTCCGAATAACCCCAAATTTTACACACACATCAAAAATTACACCAAGAACCTACTCCAACTTCCGAAAGTTCATTCCGACCCCCATATCAAATTTTTCACTGCCTACCAAAATCGCCAAATTTCCAGCTTTCACCAATTCAAGCCTAATTCTACTACGGACCCCCAAATCACATTCCGGACATGCTTCTAAGTCTAAAATCACCTAACGGAGCTAATGGAACTATCAGAATTCAAATCCAAGATTGTTTACACATAAGTCAACATCTGGTTGACTTTTCTAAGTTAAGCTTCTAAATAAGAGACTAAGTGTCTCAAGTCACTCCGAAATCACTCTGGACCCGAACCAACTAACCCGGTATAACACAATATAGCTGAATAATACAAAAAGAAGCAGAAATGGGGAAATAAAGTTATAACTCTCGAAACGACCGGTCGGGTCGTTACACTTATTAAATCTACTGATTTAGCTACTAATTAATCGGGCTTAACAACACTTACCCCAACTAACCTAACTAAATAACTGATAATCAATAAGGTTAGTATTTACAGAATTTCCCATAACTACTTAAGTTTCACCTTTTTCAACACTCCCCCTCAAGCTAGGTGGTGTGAAGATGTTCAACACACCTAGCTTGGAACTTAGATACTATGTTGGGCTTTGTTGAGGCCTTTAGTAATATGTCCGCTGGTTGGTCCTTCGTTGAGATATACTTTGTAGTAATCATTCCTGGTAGAATTTTTTCTTATATGAAATAACAGTCGATTTCAATATGTTTTGTTCGTTTCATGATAGACTGGATTGGTTACAATTTGCATAGCAGCTTTGCTATCACGGAAAACATCTACTGGTAGCTTGACTTCGATGTTAACCTCTTTCAGTAGACCTAGTAACCAAATTAGTTTAGCTACTCTAGTTGCAATGCTCCTGTATTCAGCTTCTGCCGAACTTCTGGATACAATTGATTGCCCTTTTGATTTTCAAGAAACAAGTGAATCCCCAAGTTTGACTAGATAACCTGATATAGATCTTCTAGAGTGAGGACATGCAACCCAATCAACATCACAATAGGCTGTGATGGTATCTTTGTGACTACTAGATAGTAATACTCATTGCCCTGGTTGATTTTTCAGATATCTAACAACTCCGAGGGCTGCTTCCATATGAGACTTTTTTTGTCTTTGAAGAAATTGGTTCAATGTTTGCACATTGAATGATATATCAGGTCTTGTCATGGTTAGGTATAGTGTTTTACCTATTATCCTCTAATAAGCACTCTGATCTTTAAGCTCTTCATCTCCTAAAGATGCAGATTGATTTCCATATATATGTTAGTCATATTCCCTGGTAGTTAACTTTAAATTGGTGTCCACAGGTTTTATGGCAGATTTGGCAGCACTAAGACCAATTTCGAATATTAATTCTAATGCATACTTTCTTTGATGCATTAGTATGCCTTGTTTGGATCTAGCAAACTCAATGCCCAGGAAGTATTTGAGTTCTCCCAAGTCTTTCATCTTGATGGTTTGTTATAGAGTTGCCTTAATGTCTTCAAGCAATTGTATATTGTCTCATGTTTTGAGCAGGTCATCTACATATACCAACACTATGGCGATGTCTTCTGATGAGTTTCTGAAGAAAATAGAGTGATCATATTGATTTTGCTGAAAATATAAACTTTAGGAGTGCCTCAGTTAGTTTAGCATTCCACCGTCTAGGAGTTTGTTTTAACCCATACAAGGATTTAACAAGTCTGCATACTAAATTTGTCTCCCCCCTAACTTGTGAATCCTTGGGGAAAGTGCATGTAGATTTCATCAAATAGATCCCCTTGAAGGAAGGTATTATATACATCCATTTGATGTATATGTCACTGTTTGTGGAAGCTACAACTAGTACTGTTTTAACTCTCTTCATTTTAACAACTGGATTAAAAGTTTCTCGATAATCAATTCCTTCTTGTTGGCTGAAAGCTTTTGCTTCAAGTCTTTCTTTAAATATTTCTACTTTCCCTGATGCTTTGTATTTGATCTTGTATATCTATTTGCATTCTATGGGTCTCTTTTTTTCTAGTAGAGGTACTATGTCCCAGGTGTGGTTATTTTCTAATGCATCAATTTCTGCCTTCATAGCATTCACCCACCTAAGATCTTTAACAGCTTCTGCATATTTTGAAGGTACAGTATCAACTAAAGAAGCTGCTATATAGGCCTGATAGGTTGGTGACATGTTGTCATAATGTAGGAATTTAGACAGTGTAAGGCACCTTTGATGAACATTTAGGGAAACAAAATCCTTCATCCATATAGGTGGTTTCTTTCCTCTCTCATATTTTCCAAGTTTAGGTTGTGTTATATGCTCCACAGGCTGTATAGGTTGTTGATCTATATGGATAGGCTGTGGAACTTCAATCACAGTTTCATTTGGTAGTTCTTGATGAATCTCATGTTCATGTTGTATCTCAGGAAATTGTAACTGATCTATGTTTGGTAAATGTTGTTGAGATGTCAACTTCATTGTTTGAGGAACCTACAATTGTACTCTCAGTATCTCTATTGGTTGAGGATAGTTATCATAGTTATGTAAGGTTCTGTAGATATCATTAAGAGTAAATAGAGGTTGATCGTTGTTTTGTCTGTTTTTGAAGGAAACATTGTCTTTTCTGAGCAGGACATCTCTTTTCACAAAGAATATTTTATCCACTATGCCATATAGAAAATACCCATTTTGAGTTGCTGCATAGCTCGTATGTAAACTACTCTGGATCTGGGCATCAACTTATCAAGTTACTGTACTTCTTTTGCATAGTACAGACATCCTATTACTTTCAAATGTTGTAAAGATGGTTTTCTACCATACAACCTCTCATAAGGAGACATGTTACCAATTAAAAAGCTTGGCATCCTGTTTATTAAGAACACTGCAACTAACACACAGTAACCCCAGAATTTGATAGGTATACCAGCCTGAAATCTAATTGCTCTTGTAATTTCTAGGATGTGCTTGTATTTTCTTTCAGCAACTCCATTTTAGTGAGGGGTGTAAGGACATATTTTCTGATGAATGATGCATATATTTGTGAATAAGCTATTAAACACGGATTTTACAAACTCAGTTCTATTGTCAATCCTAACTTTAAATATTTTATCAAACTGTGTTCTGACAAGAATAAAAAATTATTGTAAAATAGTGCAAACAACAAATTTAAACCTGAGCAAGAAAACTCACGTCATTCTAGAAAAATCATCAAACAATGTTAAGAAATAACTGTTTTCATCCACAGTATGTACTTTATAGGGTCCCCATAAATCCACACGACATAACTCAAACAAGCATAGGTGTTGATACTACTAATAGGAAAAGGTAATGTGGTTTGCTTTGCACATAGACATACTACACATTTGTTTATCCTTTCAGTAATCATATCTAAGCTAGCAGGCAACAATTTATTTAGTACTGTAGTAGATACATGACCGAGCCTTCTGTGCTAGAGATCTATGTCGTTCAAATTGAGTATTGACGGCTTCACTTCTTTTTGCTGATAATGTGACTGCATCAGTGTTCTTTATTCCTTTTCCATCCAACAGATATACTTCACAGTCTTCTCTACCAATTTTCTTCACCCTCTCAATGTAAAGATACTGAAAGATAAAGAAGTCAGGGTAATAGGCAATGGCACTCCCCAATTCTCCGGTTACCCTAGAGACTGATAGTAAATTGTACTTGAACCAAGGTATATGAAACGTATTAGTTATTATGTTTCTACTTGGTAGTGTACTAGTGCAGTATGTGTAATAAGACTTCTGTCACCATTAGGTAGATAGACCCTCTTAGGCTGTCTCTATTGGACAATTGTGTCTTTGTTTAGGAGTCCTATATCAGTTTCCATATGATTGGTGGATCCAATGTTTACTATCCAATATTTTGAACTATCAGAGGTAAGTAATACAATAATTATACCTGCTACATTGGCTAAAGACTGTGTTGGAGGAGCTGTGTTATTTTTATTCAAGAGCTGCAGGATATGATCATATTGTTCCTTTGTGAACATGTAACTTGCCAATTGATTTGGTTGACTTCCTGGAGTTGAATAACCACCACTTTGAAATACAGAGGAACTTGATCCCAAACCTTGAGCAGATCCTAGACTTTGAGGAGAATGTCCAGGTGTAGAGGCTATTGTGAGCTGTCCCACAATGTTTCCTGCTAGTTGGCTATTTTGTAGGGCATTTTCAGTCCAATAACCAGATTGCATTTGGTTATTCTAGACATTCACTTCAGATAACACATTGAATGCTGCTGAATTTCCAGTCTTTTTTTTTACTTATAGTCTGGAGGATAGCCTACAATTTTGTAGCAATTCTCTTTGCTATGACCTTTCATTTCTCAAAAATCACAATACAGATTGAAGTTCCTCTTGAAACTTTGATTAACACCTGCCTTAGTATACATTGCCACATCAAAATGCCCCTGCAATTGTGGTTGAATTATCCCCTAGTAGACCTGAAGTGGTTGCCATTGACTTCTTCATCACTTATGATTTTGGTTTATCGCATGCATAGGGCTCATAAGAAGAATTTGACTTCTCGCTTGACTATAAGAATCATTTAGTCCTATCAAAAACTACAAAATCTTCAATTTCTATAGGGGAACAACAAAATCTTTTGATTTTGTACAATCACAACAAGATGCAGGTACTAGTGCCTCAAATTCTTCCCACAAATCTTTAAGTTCTGAGAAATATACAGATACTGAGGTTGTTTCCTGACTCACAGTTACAATTTCCTAATGCAGATTGTAAGATCTTGAACCATCAATCTTGTCAAGCCTTTCATGCAAATCATTCCACACAGCATGTGCACTCGAGACATACATTGTACCTCCAAAAAGCCCACTAGCAACTGAATTGATAATCCAAGATAAGACTATTTCATTGACTCTTTCCCAGTGGTTCCACATGATTTCTGGAATTTCTCCTTCGCACATGAACATCAACTAACCCTAGCTTATTTCTTCCTAACAGGGCCACTCTCATAGATCTATACCAGAAGGTAGTTTCCAATACCTGTTAATTAGAAGGAAATAATCTGAATTCCACTAACATTTGACGGACTCAAGAACAAAGGATGATTGTAGTCAATTCTATGTGCTTGACTCATTGTAAAACCGAGATTAACAATAGGTGCTTGGTTTGTTATTGGAATTGGTTGTTCGACAATCGCCATTTTGCCAAGAATCTCAAGAATTCATTAGAAATTATTGTGAATTTGTAGAATTAGGATCAATCGCAAGCTATAATTTCATAGCTTGAATGCTCTGATACCATGAATTATAGTTGAGTTATGTGGGTTGTACCCAGATAATGAGAAGATAACAGATGAGAGGAAGAAGATGAAGTAGAAAAAGAAGAAAGGAACTATTGTTTTTATCTATTGAGCTAGAAATGAGTACAAATGCTTTTTATATAGAGCTTATTGGATCTACTGATTTACCTACTAATTAACCGAGCCTGACAGCAGTAACCCCAACTAACCTAACTAAATAACTGATAATAGTCAAGGTATGTATTTACATAATTGCCCGTAACTACTTAAGTCACACATTTTTCAACACAACTGAATAATGTTAGCCAAATAAAAAATTAGAGAGAATATTGGAGTTCCAACCATATTTTTTACAAAAATTGGCACAAAAAAAAACTTAAGAAAATTAGTGAATATATATATATATATATATATCCATGTGGTAGCAAGCACATCAAACCTCCTTGAGGTAAAGACTATCAATTTGAAAGTCCAAGGATAATTAGAACAAAAATAAGTTCAAACAGAGGCGGATCTACGTTGATGGTTGAGGGGTCACGGGACCCCGTTAGCCTCGGTAAAAATCCTATATATATATCTTATATATATCTCTGCATATAATTGGGACCCCTTAAATATTTTTCATGTGCTTCTAAACACAAATAGACGAATTGAAGGAGTGGTTTTGTAGGGCGCTTAAATTTACTTTTTACTTTTATTTTTTTTAATTTAAATATAGTTTAGTTTTAAAATATAATAGCCAACTTACTTAATTTTATTATTATTCAAATCCCTTAAACTTAAAAGCCTCAAATTGTAATTTATTACGCTTCAGAAGTAGCAAAATACAAATCCTTCTTCCACAATATTCTTCAACAATCACTTTGACAAAGTAGCGGAATATATACATTAAAAATATTTATTTAATTACACAGTATAATTTTTCGACAGATGAATATAGACCAACACCCATTGGATACGTATAGCTCTGTGACTATGCTCAGGAGTAGGGTTGTAATCTGGGCCGGGCCCGGGCCAAACGGGTCCGGGTTCTAGCAGGCTTGGGTCAGGCGGGCCCGGGTCAAACGATCCTAATAGGTGGAACCGGCCCACTGTGGGACTAAGCCCACATAGGCCCAGGCTAAGTAGGCCGGGCCCACGGGCCTAAACGGACCTAAACTATCCGGGCTATTTTTTTTATATTTTTTTTATCTAAGGCAATTTCTTGTAAATCTTGTGACATAAATCTTTTAATTCAAATTTAAACAAAAAAATAGTAAAGAGATATTCAAACTTGCACTAACATTGTATAACAAAATTAATAATACTTCAAATTAATTTAACAAACTACAACATTAAGCATAATACGTCCAATAATTTTAAAATAACACAAGTTTGAAATAAACTTAAAATCTTAAAATGTAATTACAAAAAGTTTGGGGTTAAAACAAAGTTTGAGGGCCAAATGGCTATTTTAGAAAAAATCCAAACGGCTAGTTTTTGAAATTATAGCCGTCGGCTATTTTTAAAAAAATAATTTTTTTTATGTAATTATATATTATCTAAGGCAATTTATTGTAAATTATATTATAAAATTATGACTTATGTCTTGTAATTCAAGTTTAAACACAAAAAAAAAAATGCAAACAAATATTCAAGGAAATGTCTTATAATTTTTATTAATACGACATTTAAAAAAATGACAATATCTTTCTTAGTATTCCTCCCCCAAATGGAATGAGCACAACAAGGTAATAATACCACCATTAAAAGAAAAAAAAAATTAATCAAGATGTGCCAAAATACAAGTTACATATTAATCTACATATTATCTCTAACAAATTTCATAAATACTTCAAGGTTCGGAGGAATTTTCGTTGGTGGTAACGGAAAAGAAGCTTGTTCATCACCGCTTCCAGGCGAAGAAACATCCTTCGCAAGTTCCGCTAGTATTTCTTCATAAGCTTCGTCTATCTTCGGTTGTGATTCAAGTAGTCCAAAATTTCTTCTTTCCGAACGGATCCAATCTCTGAAGAGTATTGATCTTTCCAAGCTCTCCCTCATAGACGCTTTGTGATCACCGATTTGAAGTCTCGCTTGACTGAAAGCGCTCTCCGATGCCATTGTTGAAGCTTGAATACTTAAAATATCTCGAGCCATCCTGGAAAGAACCAGATAGTGTTTTTCTTTGTCCTTCCACTATTCCAAAACATTGAAGGTGTCGTCGGAATTCTCTGTTTCAAGTCCCATGCGACAAATAAAATTGAAGCTCATTTAGTTGTGAACTATCACCAATATTATCACCTTGAGAACCCTTGAACCCCGTCCAAGAACTAAGTGTTTTTAGTCCCGCAGATCTTTTAGATGACTGCGAGCTAGACGAGGTAGGAGTTGGAACATTTGGTCTAGCATGATCTAATGCAACTTGATAAGCATTATAAATTGTTTGAGCATTTATTTTAATTGAGGCTTTTTCATCTATAAGTGTAGCATATTCCTCAGTTGAAAGTGGTAAAGCATTATAAATTTGAGTATACCAATAGTGAGGACCTCCTAATTTCATGGTAGGATTTAACATGGCTGCAACACCATAAAGAGGGGGAATAGGGAAAAAATATTTTTTAACTTATCTTTCATATCATCAATAGCACATTGGTAAACTATCCCACCCTCTGAAAATTGAATAAATAATTCTGCAAATGATGAAATATAAACTAAACAGTTAGAAATAGTAGCATAATGTTGCCTAGATAATTCATTTGTAGCAACATGAAAATGTTAAAAAAAATCTAGAAGAATTTTAACATTAGCCCAATCTTGATTTTTAAGGTGCTCATCATCATCATCATCATCATCACCACCAACACGAGCATTATAGGTTGCACTTATTGGATTTCTATATTCATATGCAACAACTAAACTTTCATACAAGTAATTCCATCTAGTCGGACAAGGTTTAGGAACCTTTCTTTCTCTAAGGCCAAATTCATCACATTTTTTATAATAT